>JBBBDQ010030607.1:75000-170797 GCA_037127315.1 Ascarosepion bandense
AATCAGATGTCTAACTGTACTGATGAGCTGTGATACAGTGAAACAGATCTGTCTGTGGATGTCTATCTATCTATCTATATATATATATATATATATATTACAGTAAAAGAGGTACTAGTTAGATTACTAGATGGTTATTTAGAAAAGGTGTTTGATGCACAGCCAAAAGAACTGAATATACAAAAGCCTACAATATATTGAACGAAATGTTCGCCATATCGGTCTCATCAGCTCTGCCACAGGCATAAAGTATTTTTTAGACTTTCCAAAAATGGACTCTTTTGTTATAATTCAAGTTGATTAACCAGTGATAATTTTCTTTGGGTAGAAACACTTAGTCAAAGGCAGCTGCTTTGCTTCACTATTTGAAAAAAATGGATGATTGTGACCATTTAGCAACAGATAAATTTTTTGCATTTTTTTTTTTTCTTACTGCCAACAACCATTTCCAAGTATAACAGTTAAAGGTGGTTAAAGTTGCATGAAAGTGTCTTTCGTGAAATTAATTTTTTTTCTTCTGCATTTTTTTTCATGTCAATTAGTGTTAGCTACAAATAAAATTTTCTTAAAACTCAAATATGTTTTTCTTATAAAAATGCAAATACTTTACTTTAGTCTTTCATCTTTTTGTCTTGTGACAAAGAAACGTGATATTTATTTCCCTTTGTTGAATTTTTGGCTTTTATTAGCTATTCTTTTAACAGACAACAAATGCTTGCAAAAATCACTTTGGAAAATGACACTAATTGATAAATTAAACAAAAAACTCTGACTTTGAAAGTTATGCCGTAATGATCTTGTGTAACGTCGAATTTTCTTTGTTCTTCTCATTTGTTGCTTTTCCTTTTCAGGGTCATAATAAGCCAATAACAGCATTGGCATTGGCTTCTGATGGCAACACACTCTTCACTGGCTGCAGCAGCGGTCATATAAATATCCTTTTTGAATTTTGTGCACAATATATAATTTGATATGTTTTTGTTGAAAATGCTGTCATTGTCAATCGACAATGTCTTGGGTTCTTATTGTCACCAAATTAATGTCAAAATGAATTATTACACTAAAAGAAATAGGTGTACATGCCATTATCTAGGGTAAATAATACTTGTCTTTAATTCATCTGGCTTACGGCCTATCATGTTGAATACACCCGTTCTCGCTCGATCACCGAAGTTAAGCAACGTTGAGCCTGGTCAGTACTTAAATTGGTGACTGCTTGGGAATACCAGGTGCTGTAAGCGTTTAGTGACGGATGTGTGTTGTGGTGCAGTGGATATCGGCTTGGAAAAAGGAATCAGTGAGCTGAGTTTGAATTCCAGTTGAATACCCTGCATTCACTTAAGCACTGGTATCCTTGGGAAAGGTATTAATCTGTCCCTTCCCTCCAGTTATGGATCAAAATTACAAGAGTAGGACTTGGGGACCCTGCCCTTAAAAACAAAATCCCAATGAATCTTGATACTTGAAAAGAAAAAAGTATTACTAGACACAAAACTTAAATAAAAACAACAATAAATTGTTGAAAGAAAAAGGTATTACCAGCAATAAATAAATAAAATTTAGTTGGCAATAAATGATCAGCTGAGGTTGATATGCCATAAAAACAAAACAACCAACCAACTTTAATTCTTCTTACAGTATTTACATTATTCAGACTATTGTCCTCATCTTTGTTGCCATTTGTTTGACGTTTAATAATACATCATTCTATTTGTCTATATTTCTGAGATGAGGTAGTATTTACAGTATTTACATTATTCGGACTATTGTCCTCATTTTTGTTGCCATTTGTACGAGGTTTAATAATAGATCATTCTATTTGTCTATATTTCTGAGATGAGGTAGTATTTACAGTATTCAGACTATTGTCCTCATCTTTGTTGCCATTTGTTTGACGTTTTGGCTGTTGTACACTCTGGCCTTCTTCTGGTGCTAGGAATTTCGAAGAAGGCTAGAGCATACAACAGCCGAAACATCATACAAATGACAACAAAGATGAAGACAATAGTTCGAATAATGTAAATACTGTAAATACTACCTCATCTCCAAAATATAGAGAAATATTAATTCATCTTGTTACACACCTATATATATATATATATATATATATATATATATATATATATATATCACTCTTTCTCATGTAATGTTTAATTATTCTCATTCCATATGTGATGCTACTTCCGGATGCCATATAGTTATTTCCCTTTAACTCAACTCTCTTAAGTTATTTGTTCACCATTGCTGTAGCCAGGAATTGAACTCAATTCTTTGGCTCAAGTCATTGGAACTAACCAATGCCTATATCCATATGTTCTTGAGGATTCAGAATTATTTATGATCGAAATAAAGTTTGGTTTGAAATTCCTAGCACCTAAAAAAGGCTGGAGTGTACAGCGGTTGAAATGTCGTAAACATGGCAATAAAGATGAGGATAACAGTTTGAACATTGTAAACAATGTAAAAGAAAAATGTCAAATAATAAAAATTTTAACCCAAATTAAAAAAAAATTTTTTTTCTCTAATTTTCAAAATGATTCAGAAATGTGAATGATAATGATGTGATTTTGCTATTTACTGTTTCAAAACAAAACTGTCAGCATTTGATGTCTCATGTGATTGCAAAAAAATAACAATTGGATGAAACCTTACATCATTCAAATAATATATGTTTACTTATTCCAAGATATTTGGATCTTTTGTTTGTATAAATTAAGTATGAAAAGTGTAGTATCCTTAACCCTTGTAACATTATTGGGATGCAAGTTCTGGCTTTGATGATGAAATTGTTGGCAAAGGCCACAGCACACAAATTCAAGATATGACAGTGTCAAGTGACAATCTGATCTCTGTCAGTATGGATGACACAATTCGATTCACTTCCCTCATGTCAAAGCAATATGGGTAAAGTTCTTTTACTTTTTATTCTTGCTTTTTATGTTACTCCCAAATGAGAATTCTTTCATTAGAAGCACTTGTAATTATTGGCAAACTTTAATTTAAAAAAAAATGTATTTTATTTGCATTAATAACATGACTGCTTTTCTTGATTTTAAATATCATTAAGAGTTTTGAAACTTGACAAGTAAAAACAAAAAAGAAAATTGATTTTTGATTTCATTCAACTATTTTTTCTTTTTCTGATTTTGTTTTTACATTGAATAAAACATTAGAATTTGTTTGGAAATCAAATGAAGAATTTTGCCTTTATTTCTTTTCCTTTCTAGAACTTCTTCCATTAAATTGGAATCTCAACCTCGTGCAGTTGCCAACCACAAGAATCTGACTGCTGTCGCCTGTATTAACCACGTAAGTAATTTTATTTAACTTGTAAGCAATAAGACTTGAGAGTAATAAAGAATCTTTACTGGCAGCAAACCGCTTGCATATGGACAGGTAATGAATTGAGTAGATACACAAAGATAGAAAGGGACATAAGACAGGGATGTGTCTTTTCACCGGATCTGTTCAACTTGTACAATGAGAATATTTTGAGGACCCTAGAAGTTATTGCCAAGATATGTAATCAGAGGCCACAATTTAAACAACCTAAGGTACGCAGATGATACAGTGCTGATAGCAGACACAGAAAGGAAACTACAAGACCTCCTACAGAAGGTAGCAGAAGAAAGTAACAAGAAAGGACAAGAAATAAACTGCACGAAAACTGAATGGATGGTCATCAGTAAAAAGGGCAGCCCAATATGCCAAGTACAGATCGGGGATACCAGAATCAAGCAGGTACAAAAATTTAAGTACCTGGGAAGCGTTATAACATAAGACGGAAAGTGTGACACAGAGATCCGAAGGCGAATTGGCATGGCAAAGGAAGCATTCCACAAGTTGAGTAAAATATATAAACAAGACAATTCCGCTAGAAACAAGGAAGAGAGTACTGGATTGCTATGTGTTGTCCATCCTTCAATATGGCAGTGAATGCTGGACAATACCATCAAAGATGAAGGAAAAACTTGAAGCAACTGAAATGTGGTCCTACAGAAGGATGCTGTGAATATCATGGATTGAGCATGTGAGCAATGACGAGGTCTTGGAAATGATGGAAACAAAAAGGAAATTAATACTGAGCATCAGGAAGAGACAGCTGAAGTTCCTGGGACATGCAATGAGGAAGGAGGGCTTGGAGAATCTAATACTAACAGGCCAGATACAGGAAAAAATAGACAGGGGAAAGCAACGGATAACACATTTGAAGGACCTAATCAGGTGGATAACGGAACGAGGATTGCATGGTGTAACAGGAGAAGGCGTGCTCAGAGCCACCAGGGATAAGGAAACGTGGAAGGCCATGATCGCCTACGTCCTGAAGGGACATGGCACATAGAAGAAGAAGCAATAGATTCCTCTCAGCTTGTCTGCTTCAATTCATCGCTGGTCCCTAAATATCATTTTTCATCCCAGTTTTATTAAAAAAATGAAAAACCGGGGTGTTGAAGTTATGGACTGGATGGTTATTTCCCCCTCCCTATATACATCTTAGCATCTCAAAATGTAACTAATATCATTTAAACTTTTCAACTTTCTATACAAAGGAAGAAAACTTACTCCCTGTTATTGTCTGCCTGTTCTTATTGGCTGTCCTGGTAATCAGTACACAAGAAATTCTCAAGGCCGTATTTTGACCTAGGGTCACATATCAAAACCCATTTCACAATATTTTGACTACACTTAAGTAACTAACTTTGATAAATTCGTTTACTTCTCCGGACGAAAATAATTTTGCACCCATTGTATCTTGGATTCTGTATTTTCCTCTTTTTATCACCTCGGCTACTTTTCCTGACAAAAATAATTGTATTCTCCAATTTTAGGGAAATCTTTTCTCATCTTGAAAATCACTTAAAATTAATACCAGCTGAAAAGAGGGTTACAATAGTAATTAGAGTTTTTATCATGATGGATAACTTTTCAAAATAAAAATGCATGTCTATTGGTAAATTTAGAAAGTATAAAGAATATATTTACCTGTTCATATGTTTGTTTTTTTTTTTCTCTTTCCAGATTGTACTTTTGGATGGGGAACGAGTTGTACTTACTCAACCTATGAAGTTTGAGAGTTCAGCAGTTGCATTTCACCCGAATGGAGGCACACTTGCTGTTGGCGGAGAAGTGAGTTTTATTTTATTCATTTTTCTTTGCTTTTCAAATTTTTAAAACTTTATCAATTATTAAGAAAATAGTTGTAGTGAAAACTTACCTTGGCAACCCAAAAGGCTAGAGTTGCATGTATGTTTTACAATGAAGTGTGGAGACAAAGAATTGACAAGCTTCAAACTCAAGAGGAATTAGGCAGTACACTTTGTGTGGATGCAAGTGGTGGTGTTGTTTGTAGCCATTTTTATTGGCTGGTTCTGGGTGCTCATTGGCTGCGTGATGGCTGATCAGTTGCAAAAAATGTACAGTATGCTCATTGAAAGGGAGACTTTTTTTTTTTTGTGAAGAGAAGGTCTTACTTCAGATTGAGGGATGGTGATAGTATTTGTGGAATTGATTTGCCTGTTCGGCTGTGTACCATTGTTTTACCCATTGGGCTGTGTACCATTGTTTTACCCATTGGACTTGTGTCTAGTTTTATTTTGTTGTTTTATTTTGTGTTCTTTCAACCAATTTTCACACAATAGTCTTTTGAAACTTTTGAAATTTTATTAACAATTCCAATTTCAAAACCAAACCAAACAAATCTAAGAAAATTCAAACATGATTGTTGATTGCAGTGTTTTTCTCAATGCAAGGAAGACTGACCTTTCATATTGCTTTTAATGCTAATTTATTTTATTTTATTTATTTTTTGTTAGAAATATAAATGGTTAAATGCAGGACATAGTACAAAAGATAAAACAAACCAATTGTGTGGTAAGAAGACATTAAGAAAATAAAGAAGATAATTAAGACAACCAGACAATAAATAAATGGATGACAAATCAATACGAATCGGTTTGGAAGTTAAGAATTGATCTGTTCATAGATCAACTGAATATTTTTAATGGATAATAAAAATGTTTTAAGCATTGTCACATGAGTATGTGTTTTACTTTGTGGATATAAAAACTTTTTTTTAATTTTTTATTTCTAGGATAATAAGGTTCATATATATGAAGTGAACAACTTCACGTTGATAGAAATCAAGTCGTTAGAAGAAAGTGGATCCATTAAAGACGTGTCCTTTTCTCTTGATGGACAGTACATGACATCTTGCAATAGTGACAGGCGTGTCAACCTCTACAGCTTGCCTGATTATTCGGTAAGTTTTTTTTTTCTTGAGTCTATCATCCTAAGTTTATGTTTTAACTTTTCTATTTCTTTAATTTCAATGCGACAGAAAATAATTTCTAATTACTTCAGTAAATGTTTGGCTTTCTTTTAAAACTATTTGCATAATTAAAAACAAAAAGCGTTTTCTTTTTCCTCAGATTGTTTTGAAAAGTTTGTTTTTGGGGCATTTCACTGTGATTGTTTGATTTGCCATTATTCAATAGTTGAGAATCAATTGAACATCTAACTCTTGATTTGCTATCACCCTGGTGTTGCTAACAATGAATTACCTCCCTTGTTTATCTTTTTTTTTTTTTTTTTTATTTTGTTAGCAGCAGGATATGCGTTGTGGTGCAGTGAATATCGGCTCGGAACGACAAATCAGGGTACTGAGTTTGAATTCTAGTTGAATTCCTTGCATTCACTTACGCACAAATACCCTTGGGAAAGGTATTAATCTCTTTCCTCCAGTTATGGGTTAAATAACAGGGAAAATTAGGTTCTATAGCCTGGGTTGGCAACCAGTCTACCGCAGAAAGCCCTGGCAACCTACTGTGGGATAATCTTCTGCCCAGTCAGTCATGTCTATTTCGAGACATGATCACCCAAAGCGTGTATCACGTATGGCACTTAACTGACTGATTTGTCAGCATCTCTACGCATGTCGTATAACTTGAGGTTAGCTTTTTAACCTTTAAATTTCCAGTTATAAAATTTGTGTTCATCATTAAAACCTACTTGTCCTTTTCTACAAGTCTAAGTTATTTTTTTATATTTATTTATATTTCTTTTATTTTTTCATTTTTATTCAAGTTTAATTCTGAGAAAAGTTGATCTTTTTTTGTTTCTTTTGTTTTTTACTGTGAAGCTTTTAATATAATCTTACACTGTATCAATTGCTTGCCAGTGATTTTTCTATCATTTTTTTTTTTTCTTTAAACAACAGCGTGTCTATGACTCCACTCATCATACTGCTCGAGTAAACTCTGTCAGTTGGAGTCCAGACAGCACTCATTTTGCTACAGGTGGAATTGACGGCAACGTCATCGTTCATAACCCTAAAGAATGGATGTCACCTTTAGTTATCAAAGGTAAGATATATTCGACCTCTTTCTAAAATAAATCTCTTTGATGGAAAGTTGTTTGTTGTGTAATTGATATATTTGGGGAGATTTGGTTGTTATGAGATGCTGCAGAGAAAAGGTGGGAATGTTTTGCTACTGAAAATGTCAAAAATGAAGAATTTTATCGTGGGAGACTGGCATTTGTGTGACTTACGGGCTTTGGAGACAAACGAATTTAAGCATTGAATTTAATTGAAATGTAATTTTAGTTTAAAAAAAAGTTTTTCCCCTTTGAAAACATCTTGCTGAATCTATTTAATTATTCTTTCAGGTGCCCACAAAATGAGCCAGGTGAATCGTGTTCTCTGGTTGAATGACAATGTTGTCATATCAGTTGGTCAAGATAGCAATGTGAAACAGTGGAACATCAAGCACCATTAAAATTAGAACTTTACGGCTTAAGGCTTCTTTCTGCAAAAGATCAAGTGATGCTGTTCCTCCCTTCATTAAATGTAAAGTTTTCACTCTCTCTCTTCCCCAACCTGCCTCACATGTCTCTATCTTCCTCTCTTTCAACAATTGTCTTTTGGATTTTTTGTTTTTTTTATATAATTTGGATTTGTCACTTGCAGCACATTTTGCAGATTTTTCAATACAAATTCCAACATTCAGTTGGTATGAAGTTTCCTTTGTTTTTTTTCATTGTTTTCATAAATAGTATAGGACAATAATAGTTTGTAATAGATATATTTCCACTACATTTTACTTGATCTTAATTCTTTTTTTTTATTTTTTTATTTGGTAAATTATTTTCAGAGTTCTATTCTAAAAATGTTTTCCTCTCTGAGAAAGATGTGTTCAAATCTTTTTTTGCTTTACTCAAACAAAAGATTTGATTCTTAGTCATAATGTTTTAGAGACTTAACCTGTTGATTCCTAAGATCTAACCACTTGCAGGTACACTATTTCAGAATATTTTTTAGTAAATTTTCATTATTTTAATCTAACAGAACAAATCAACAGTGATGGGTGGCAAATGGCTAGTAGGAAATTACACAAATTCTCCATCTTGGTTAGACTGTGTAATTATTTTTGGTGATCAGACACCAGAAGCTGGTTCTCTGGGTTCAATAGGTTAATTCGTTCTGTACAATTACTGTTGTCAGTGTTAGTTTTATATTGAAGTTAAACCACAGCTGAGATTTTTTTTCCCTTCTCCTTAAAATTCTTTTTTTCCCCCTCTCCTTAAAATTCTTTTTTCCCCCTCTCCTTAAAATTCTTTTTTTCCCCTCTCCTTAAAATTCTTTTTTCCCCCTCTCCTTAAAATTCTTTTTTTTCCCTCTCCTTAAAATTCTTTTTTTTTTCCCTCTCCTTAAAATTCTTTTTTTTTCCCCTCTCCTTAAAATTCTTTTTTTCCCCTCTCCTTAAAATTCTTTTTTTCCCCTCTATTTTTTATTAAACAGATTAACCTAAAAATGTTTTCCCAAATATTAACTCTTCAATAATTTCTTTTATGTGGATCTGACTTCAGTTTATCTACTTCGTTTCATCAGAAAAAAAAATCTCTGAAAAATGATTTTATTTTAATGTGAATTATGTGAATGATTCGTTGTTACCTCCCTTGTTTTGGTGGTGAAACAAAACGCTAAAGACAATGACGAGAGATTTGATCATTTGCCCCTGAAATTTGAAGATGTGATCTGAATTTGGACATTAAAATAACTTTTATTGAAAGTTGTAAGGTTTTATTTTTTTTTTAAATGGAATTAATTTTTGACTATCAATGAATCGATTGTATGTGCTGAAAAGTATTATCTGCTGATAACAAAATAATACAGGCTTTTTTTTTGTTTTGTTTTTGAATTGACATAAAATTTTAGAAAAATAAATTTATATTTGGAATTTAAATTTATAAAGTTTGAATTACTAATCAAAGAAAATTATGATAAATCCAGAAAAATGGAAAATAATTTCTTGCATAGTATTTTGAATAATTACCAAAATGTGTAAGAAATATTTTAGGTTAAAATATAAAAAGTAGTTAATATGGCAGTAGTGATTGATTAGGCATATATCAGTGGGATTAAGAGATGCCTAACAGAATAAAGACTTGGGGTATGGTTCCTTAACTCTTTGAAAAATTGATTTCAAATTGTTTTCCATGCTCAAAGAGAGAGAGAGATTAATCCCTTGTCCAGGGCATAAGTTTTGTGTTTCTTGTCATTAAATAAAATTTGCCTATGATTTCAATATTTAGCTATTTTGTCCTTCATACTTTTAATGTTATCAATGTTTTATTTGTGTCTGTTTTAAAGGAACATTAGCTTTGAACAATCAACTCATTTTTCTCCCAATTCCAATTGCTTTTTAAATTGGAAAAGGTGAAAAAAAAAGATCCCTTTTGGATAAAGTGCCTTGCTTGTCACGGGAAAAGTATGACAACCTTTTCCTACTAAAGGTGAGAAAATATCCACGAAGAGTTAAAAAATAAAAATAAATTCTAGATCTGTGCAATTTGATGAAACCGAGGTGATCCGAGTCTGCATCCTCACCACCACTACCACAAAAAAGCAAAAAAAAACAATTTTAAATACAAGATTGTTGTTACTTCTCTTGGAATGGATTCAAGGAATCTTGAAAGTATTTCTGGAGAAAATGCCTGTTTTTTTTTTTTTTTTTTGTATTCTTCTTTCTACTCAAATATAAGACATGACATAAATGGTATCTCTCTTAAAAATGAAGTACAAAGACTTAATTATGATTGTATGGTTTTGCCAAAATAAGATCCATGCGAAAATGTATTTCTTTATTGACAAAATCTGATTTACAATTTTATTTTAATGTCAAGAAAGTATTCTTTGGTTCCATTCTTTTATTTGTTGGTTTGTGGCGAGAAAATTGTCTGCTTTTTCCAACTTTTTCTTAGATTTGAGAAAAATTTGCAGAAGCAAGTAAATCTTTTTTCTTTCATTTTTCTTCTTTTTTTTTTTTTTGCTGTTCTTTGACTTTCTCATTGCTTGTTTAGAGATTTTCTTTTAGAATGAATAATTCAAATATATGAGACTTAATTTTGTGTGTATGATGTTTTTTTTTTCTCTTTTGCTAAAATAAATGATGAACATAATTTTATGATAATCTTTGGCTTTTGCTTAGAAGCAAACAAATTTTTGTGGATTTAACTTTTTATTTATTTTGTGATCATTTCCACAAGCTTTTGAGACTAAAAAATAAATGGAGTCTCAATGCCTGCACTGGTTCCAGTTTGAAAAATAAAAAAAAACAAACTTCAAAATGATTTTAGTCATTTTCTTCCCTTTTAAAGCTTAAATAATAAAAAAAAATGTACACATTTTACTTCTGCATGTCAACTGAGTTTTTTCCCCTGCTGCCCCAGGTTCCACTGTTGTACTGTCAAGCTACCCTAGATACCAACTGCTACTTCTACTTGAATAGTTTTTTTTTCTTTGCACTTCCCACTCATGGAAATCCATTCTAATTTCTGGTTTCCCTGATAACTACAATCTTCAAAAATTTAAATGCATCGTCCATCTTGTCTCATTGCACTTTCTATTTTTTTTTGGACTCCTGGTATCCCCCACCCTTGCATTCTCATGGCATTCCCCATTTGCTTGGGGCAAAATGTGTGTGTGTATGTATGTATGTATGTATGTATGTATGTATATATATATCGCTCATTCAGTAACAATGAATTGGAGCACTCTAGCTATTGGGTGCGCTAAAAAGACTGCCTTCTTCCATCGAACGCCCCATGGCCCAAGGTTAGAGTCGCCGACTGACACCAAATCGGTCAGGTTTCGAGCCTGGGTTGTGTAGCAATCGGAGTCTAACCGTACTGATGAGCTGTGATACAGCGAAACAGATCTGTCTGCGGATGACAATATATATATATATATATAGCATAATGATGATCCACGTATACTGTCTTAATATGTATAGGAAAAACTACTAAAAAGTTGTAAGTTAAAAATGTATTTTTTTAAAGTATTTATTTCTATTATTATATATATAATAACAGAAATAAATACTGTCAAAAAAATACGTTTTAACTTAAAACTTTTATATACACACACACACACACATATATTAAAAATAAATACATTAATTCTTTCTTTCTCTCTCTCTCTCTCTCTATATATATATATATATATATATATATATATATATAAAGAATTAATGTATTTATTTTTAATATCCTGCTATCCCAGGTGTCCTTGACAAAATCTAACAGACAATTTGTAATGTGATCGATCCTGATTTGGCAGCTCGGATACAGTCACTTTCTCACCAACACAGTATGGCTTCCCTGTGTCTCTTCTACAAATACTTTCATGGCTTTTGCTCTGATGAACTCAGCTCACTGGTGCCCCCTATATATGAATTTACTTGAGCCACAGGATAAGAAACTAGGTTCCAAGCTTTTACTGTGAAACCAATAAATTGTAAATTCAAATTCTACTCCAACAGCTTCTTTTCTCACGCTTCCCGCCTGTGGAATTCCCTTCTGTTTACTTGCTTCCCCTACAGCTATAATCTCCAAGAATTTAAATGTAAAGTCAATAGTCATCTCTTATCTCACTAACCTGCATCCTCTCTCTCATGCTCCTTTCTCTGTCCACTCCTTTCTCATCAGTTTTCTCATCCTTCTCTTACCCACTTCCTGACACCCCCTATAACCTGTCACTCCCTCTCATAACTCTACTTTCCTTACTTATTTCTTACTTCCAATATTAATATAGTAAAACAAGCTAATATGTCAAGTATGAAGTGCTCATAATAATATTAATGTTTGATTTAAAAAGAAAAACGTCAAATTAAAAATGAATCCATTATTTCTGTTAGAAAATGCTAAGTTTACATTTTGTGATTATGAAACCAAGCAGGTATAAACTTCCAAAAAGAAAAAAAAAACATCTGAGTTAGGAGAGAGGGATGTTCTTTGCTTTAAAAGGGAAAATATCTCGCTTACTGTCATGTTCTTCATGGCAGAGGGGGTTAAAGTTCACTTGATCAATTAGTAGTTTCTTCTACAAAGAAGGATGCAGGTTCAATCCATGCCAGAGAATGCACAGGCCGATAGAAATAATGCAAACTGTTTAATAAATAGAAAATGGGGGCATCTGTTGCAAATACGTGTCTGTTATGACATTTGAAGAGAAATATATACATACAAACACGGAGCGATGCCACTGGCTTCGGTGACAGCCTCCAGAAAACTTTGAAGTTTGCATCTCTTCTGGGCAGACTCTTTATGTTAGTGAATGCTGCAATGATCCTTGCCTCCCCACTGCAGTTCATCTTTGGTGTTACAAAGAGTTTTGTTGGTCTCTCGTTCAAAGGCGTTGCAGTCACGGGAGTTAGGTGACCAGATGTAAAGGGTGATGTGATCGCAGAAATTGTCTGATAGCCATGACTGGATTCTGCTGCTTGTGTGGCATGGTGCAGAGTCCTGTTGCCAGATGTAGGGTCTTCCTGCAGCCACCCTCTTGACACAGAGCAGCTCTACCTTCTCAAGGCACTTGATGTACGTGTCCCTGTTGAGTCTGAAACCTTGTGTGAAGATGGACGAAGGCATAATGTCACCATCACTAGTGATCACTCCAAACACATTCATAATCGCCATTAGACTCATCCAACACTTTCCAAATCTTCTGCACCCAAACATGTTGAAATGTTTGTATTGGAGCTTATATATAATTACCCCTAGTAAATTGCTAAAAAAAACAGCAAACTATGAATAAAAAAGGCCCCATGCTACAATTAATGACAGCAGCAGCCAGGAATGACCATTCGTTGAAAGGCGTGGACTCACTCGGACAGACACACGCTCCTCTGAAGATGAGATTTTGATCTCGAAATATTGACGTATAATAAATAGGTAATACCCAAAAACTTCTTTTTACCTTCCTTTATTTTACTAAACGTATTGTGACAGACTTCAAGACTTAACCATAAACCCCAAACTTAATAAAACAAACTTTTTCAAAGTATTTTTATTTATTTTTCAAAATTTTTTAATCCGTTCTAACATGTTAGAAATTTTGCTAAAAAATTTTTGATTTGCGTTAGCGGGCAACCAAATAGTTATGAGATTTCACAATGGAAAAGGTAATATTACATCACTCACTTTTTCTGGTGACAAACACATTAATTTGGAAATTTTTGCAAAAATCAAATTGTTGGATTTTAATGAAACTTTCAGGACTTATTCATAAATGAATGAAGTTAATTTTGAAATTATTATTTTTAAAAAATCTTGGTAAAAATATCGTTTGTTTTACATCTGTTTCCCCACTCTGTGTAAATTCATGAAATTTCAAAAAATTAAATGCTGCAGGACTCATTGGGGATGTAAATCATGTATTACTTTTTAAAAATCATTTGGCCCAAAAATCTACTCTGAATAGTAAAATGAAAAATGCAATAAAACTATGACATTATTTACTTAGATGAACCTTTTAATTGATTTCATAAATAATATAAATGTCAGACATAATCTGGAGGAAAAAAAATTTCGATTAATAATGAAATTTTAAAAGAATTGTTTTCATTTTTGTTTTTATAATTATAATAATTTATAAAATATCAAAAATATTTTTAATATACTTCCAATTCTTGTAGATGTTAGGCTACGTAGTGAAGAGTATATTTACTAATGGAAAACTGAAAAGTTTAATACAAATCATTTAGCCATTGTATTTTTAAAATTATTTTCAACCTTTTTTCTTGTGTGTGCATTTGAAGTTTTTCTTTTTGCTTTCATGGTAATTTCAATGTGTAAATTAAAAGGTCATTTGTTTCAGGGTTACTCCCCTTTACCCCTTTGGCAGAAAAAAATTTGTACAATTATAACATATGTGATTGCCATATGCTTATCTTATCTCTATCTGTCAATACATTTTAATTACAGTGGATAGGTTAGAAAGGTCAACTGTGTTTAAAAATAGTTTTATTCTAAATTTCATGCTATAAATAAGTAATACTTGTGTAAATAAGATTAATTTAACATTAAATTTGCTAATTTTCCAAAAATAATATGTAACAGATGTATATTTTATTTTTGCAAGGATTTTAAAATCGAAAATTAACTTTCATTTACAAATCTGCCGGTTGCTCAAAAATGGCCGAAAAATTAAAAAAAAAATCTCAAACTTTTAGATTCCAATCAATATAATTTCTGTTTGATATATCCTGGAGTATTTTGCTTACTGGAAATTAAAATTTCAAGAAAACTTTTTTTTTTTTGCTAAATTCAATTTAAAATTTAGATATCAAAAATGAGTGGAGGTACCTATATATATATATATATATAATGAATTACACCCCTAGAATTCATCTCGCTACAATATGATAATTTTTTTCATCTTCATGTTGTTGTTGTCTATTCATTTTATACTCTTGATGAAATAAAAAAATTGCACCCTAACATAAGATTTAACTTCTATGAACATGAGGTGAACTTAAATTTTAATCTCTTAAACAATAAGTATGAAATATGCACCTGATGATTGTGTAATGCATGAAACTCGGAATTATGCCACCAACGTAGGATAATATGTAGATTTATAAATGTATAATTAATGGCTCTGTTAATGAGAACTGTTTTATTAACATCTGAATAATACTTTATGCATATGTCTATTCCTATATGTATATTTATTCACACATGCACAAATAAGTTTGAAGATAAATGGTTTTTGTTACAGATTTATTTACTTTTCTATATTTTGAACACTTTTCCAGATATCCAATTTGAGTCATTTTTGACTTCATCAGCTATTACTAAGGATTTTTTTCTTTTTCAGAAAAAGGGTCTGATTAAAACAAATAAACAAAAATGGATATTTAAAGATCACTTATTGGACTTTAAGCAGGGCTTTTTTTTAAATGAAAAATTGATGCCCATTTACACACACACACACACACAGTTATTATTAATAATAATATAAGACTAAAAAGCTTTCGGTGCTTTCAGGTTTCAGTACTGGTGCACCATCATCAGACAGTGAAATATTGTTCAGTCGCCAGCTCATATATATATATATATATATATATATATATATATATATATATTTACTAGCACTTTAGCCTGGTTTCACTTGGGTAGTTTAAGTAATAATAAGAATAAAAAAACTCATGATGAATTTACATGGCAAATACTTACACAACATCCACCCTCGTCATTTACACTAAATATATATTTAGTGTAAGTGATGAGAGTGGACGTTGTGTAAGTATTTGCTATGTAAATTCATCATGAGTTTATATATATATATATATATATATATATATATATATATATGTGTGTATCGAGGCAGCAGATGATTTTCTAAACATATACTGTTAAATATAAGAGACAATGAATGTCTATTATTTTTAATCATGAGCCGTTATAAACATCGTATTTTGGCTTTTATTTTATATATATATATATATATATACACACACACAATGATATTTTTAAATTAATGACCCCCTTTAAGACAAACATATTGTTTTAGTTTACAATCTTGTAGCATTTCAAATATTATATTGACAACATTTTTGTTCCATCCTAATTTAAACTGCCTCAACTAACTCTTCTTGTTTTGTCTACATGCTCACCCAGACTCACACCACTATTCACAAATGCAAATTATTTAAATTCTAATAACCTCCCATTGCCCCACTTTTACCTAATATGATTTTGTCTGTTTTTGATTTTAATTTCCATATCACTTTATATGTGATTGCGTAACTGAAGAATATTTCACTTGATGATGATGGTGCACTAACACAGAAAGTGGAAAGCTTTTGAGTTGCACTCCCAAACATTATCTCAAAATATAAAAACTTTATCTCTATAAATGCTTTACATCTGTACTGAGCACTTTATAAAAAGTAAAAATTACCAAACTGGAATATAGATCCATTAGTTTATACCATTGTTATCCGACTGACGCCATTTTGGTTGGGTTTCAATCCTGGGTTCAAAAGCAATCAGAGTTTAACCGTACAAATGAGCTGTGATATGGCGAAACAGATCTGTCTGCGGATGAATATATATATATATATATATATATATATATATATATGATTAATGAATATATATATATATGATTAATGAATATATATATATATGATTAATGAATATATATATATATGATTAATGAATATATATATATATGATTAATGAATATATATATATATGATTAATGAATATATATATATATGATTAATGAATATATATATATATGATTAATGATATATATATATATATATGATTAATGAATATATATATATATATATATATGATTAATGAATATATATATATATATGATTAATGAATAATATATATATATATGATTAATGATATATATATATATATATATATATATATATATGATTACCAAAGATTAACGAAATGGTCTTTTAATAACCGACAGTTTGAAATGATTTGTTTGAACATCAATACATTTCAGAGCAGATATGATTATTACGATTAATCAAAAATTGTTATATAGGCTTGGTTTGACTTTGTTTAGGGTGTTGGTCATTCATGGTCGAGAGGTCTAAGATGCGCAAGATCAATTGGTGGCTTTCCCTATGTGGATAGGGGTCACAGGTTTGAATTCTGCTGAATGACACACATTTTTGTAACAAAAATTTATCATAAATTATCAGGCTGGTAGAAATAAATACATAATAAATACACATATACTGTTCAATTAAAAACAAAATATCTACTTAAATACGAGTATCAATCAAAAATAATGTTCAAACAAATCATTTCAAATTGTCGGTTGTTTATAACCAAGTTTCGTTAATCTTCGTTAATTTCCGTAACATGATGATTATCGTAAATAATCAGGCCGGTAGAAATAAATATATAATACTGTTTGATTATAAACAGAATATCTACTTAAATATGAGTATCGATCAAAAATAATGTTCAAACAAATTATTTTATATATATATATATATATATATATATATATATAATACCCAGGGTGCTAATAAGATAGTGCTCGATGTATAACACGGCTATAATTTATATTAATAATAAGTATATATATTTTTTTCCCAGCACCAGAAGTTAGGGGAGCAGCCCATTTTATTTACTGGGAGTAAAAATAAACAAAATATATACACATTGTCAATTATAAAAAGATAATTCAGATACAAATATATATATCTAATAAGTAATTTTAAATATAGTAGAAATGTGCACATAAATATCATGATATTAATATGCACAAATATATATATATATGCATGCACACCTTCACGTTTATATACAAGATGTAGACACAACAATATCAACATGCTTACGATATTATTCATCAAGAAACATAAATATACAATAAACATTCAAACACGTCTATAAAAAATATATACAATGTTTCTGTTAGAGAAATAATTGATACAATTATGAAGAATTTTTAAAAAATTATGTCACCCCAAGCAAGGCATTTTACTACCACTGTTTTGCAGGGGATTACATAGGAGGAAAGTTATGAGAAAGAGTGACAGGTTACAGGGGGTGTCAGGAAGAGGGTAAGAGAAGGATGAGAATACTGATGAGAGTGGAGTGGACGGAGAAAGAAGCAAATGTGTGAGAGGATGCAAGTTAGACAGGAGATGACTATTGACTTTACATTTAAATTCTTGAAAATTGTAGCTGTTGGGGAAGCAAGTAAATGGAAGGGAATTCCACAGGCGGGAAGTGCGAGAAATGAAGCTGATGGAGTAGAATTTGCATTTACATTTTATTGGTTTCACAGTAAAAGATTGAGGCCTATTTGCTAAGCATGTGGCTCAAGTAAATTCATATATAGTGGGTACCAGTGAACTAAGTTCATTAAAGCAGAAGCCGTGAAAATATTTGTAGAAGAGACACAGGGAAGCCACATTGTACTGGTGAGAAAGTGACTGTATCCTCACTACCAAGTTGGGATCAATCTTTTCAAGGACACCTAGGTAGATAAGCAGGATCACCCGACCAGATATGGCAGCAGTATTCAATGCTCGGGCAGATGGTAGATTTGTATATGTGAAGGATTTCCAACAATCTGTCTCAACCTCCATTAAAAATTAGAACTCACGTTTTATGAAAGCAACTTTTGACTTGTACCACTGAGGTTACCTTCTATGACAATCAAAACAATATGTACGTACAACATGATGTTTCTGTGGGTTTAATTCTGCGTCCAACATTTAGTAACTTTTTCATTGTTTACCTTTAAAAAAAAACCCTCCACCACCTACCTAAGATATATAGATGATAAACTCATCATAGTCAAAAATATTGGTGAAATGCATGAACTACAAAAAATTTTTCCAAAATTCTGTCCTTAAGTTCACATTTGAATAATAATCAAATTTTTTTTCATGATATACTATCTCCTCATACAAAAAAACCCAACTAGAACAAACTTATCTTTGCTTCTACAAAATAGCAATTATAAAAAAGTTAATAAACTATGCAAAGATTAACTCCACTATGAAAATGATTTTCTACCTTGATTTTAAAAATAAACATTAAACAAAATCTCATTAACAATGACTTTCCTAATTGCATCGTTGATGAACAAATTAGATGAGCCATTAGAAATATTAGCATAAAGATGAATATCATACTTCCACAAATAACCCTAAACATATCAACCTACTATTCCGTAATCAAATGCATTCTATTTATAAACAAGATGAAAAAAGTCTTAAAACAACTAATCTATTTCTCACGGATCTCGGTAAAAATACAACTAATCATATCTTGTGCTAAATTTAATACGGCCAACTTAATCACTTGCAATAACTCCTCTCCTTTAACTAGCTCTTTGCAAGAAAACATCTTGCTATATCAATTTAAATGTTCTTTGGGAGATTGGTTTCTTTTTTTGGTCAGAGATTCAAACAAATATCTATGTGGGTCACACAAAAGCAACACATTTTAGAAGCTTACAGGACATATGTCTTATTCATCATCGATTGCATAACATTTAAATGAATGTTTCTGGCCACATTCGCAATTTAGAGACCTGACTATCCATGCATATTTCATCATGAAAATAATAAATAAAAAATTAAATTTCTTAAAGCAATCTTTATCAGAAAATAAAAACCAGCACTAAACAAAATTATGATTATATTAACAATTTTCTAAAATGTCTTTAACATTACGTTTTTAAAATATTTGTCGTAATATTTTTTTTAAAGAAAAACAAGATTTAAACATGAAAATTTCGATTTTTAATCGACATTAAAATTAAGTTACTTCCCTTACACCATATAATTTTCCAACTGTCATTGCGTTCTTATTTGTATGCTTAGTAAAACAATGAGATATTTATAACTTACATCTTTTCATACAGACAACTGCATTAATTACGTTTTAACAATCAACCCCACCCACAGAGGATGATCTTAGACAAGATTGAAAGTACTTGAAAAGACTATAAAACTAAAACTAATGAAAATATCTACAGTCTCTTTCTTGCTGCTTTTAAACACTATACCAAGGAACTTATTTGTGACTATGAGTGGATTAAAATAATGATAGACACATATTTAAACTATTTAATTGAATACGCTTAACTGAAGCTATGCTGCCTAAAAATAGACACATACATATAAAAACATCCCACTCTCTATCTATTGATATATATATATAGAATCATTTCACCCTGACCAAGGGGGTTACATAAAAGAGTGATGAGAAAGAAAGTTACAGGGCATGTTGGAGAATGGGTAAGAGAAGGATGAAAACACTGGTGTGAAGAGGGCTACATGAAAAATGAGAACATGATTGTCAGGGAAAGGGTGTGAGTCAAGGAGATGGTAACTGACATTGTATTTAAATTCTTGGAGATGCTAGCTGCCTATAAAGCAAATATACGGAAGAGAGTTCCACAAGCGGGAAGTGAGAGAAAAGCTGCTGATAGAGTAGAAATTCTGGTTACATTTGATTGGTTTCACTGTAAAATATATATGGGGCTGCAATCTCTCTTTTTTGCAGGTTTCATTAAAAATGACAGACAAGGTGTGATGGTTGAGTTTTTTTTTTTTATGTAATTTTTCATGTGGTTTTACGATTTTTTTCTTTTGAGGACATAAATTATATAAAAATTGTCCAAATGTTTTGTTTATTTGAGCACTTTCTGCTGTACTTTTAATCATGATTAAAACCATTGAATGTTTGTGTCTTAAAGTCACAGCATTTGTTGAGGATGGAAAAGCTTTCATGAAAAAATTTTTAACATAAGGCTGTTTTTTGTTGTTTATATATATATATATATATATATATATATATATATATATATATAAATAATCAATGCTAACTCTGATTAGACTTTAAACTTCACAACTTTGTCACTATAATAATAACATCTAAACTTATTTATAACTGGAACTTTGTGTGTGTCCATTACCTATAGACTCCGAAACGGCTGAACCAATTTTCTTGAAAATTTACACAGTTGTACTATAAGCGTCTGCAAGTGTTCTTAGTTATGTTTTCTGTTGAGATACCACCGATAAATATCGATAATCGAAAAAATCGGGTTGTGGAAGGAGTGGTCCGATTTTAATAAAATTTGATACACTCGTAGACAAAGACATAAGAAATGATATTCAGAAGATTCAAGGTTGTAGTTCTTACAATAGTGCAGAAAATCGATTATATATAAAAGGCAAGATGTGTGTGTCTGTTTATCTGTCTGTATGTCCTTTATACAAATCCACAATTTTTATCCGATTTTCACCAAACTTCACACAAATATTCTTTAGACCATGGATTAGTTTTAAAGCTTTCATTACACCCGAGCAACGCTGGGCTATACTGCTAGTCTACTATAATGTAACAAATTTTGATAGTTTGGAGAAGAAACCAATTATTTTTCTATTGCAGTGCGTTTGATTTCTTTGAATGTGGAAAGCATTTTTGTTACTGCATGTTGTCTTTAATAATGGCTCATCTGCTTTGCTCGAGTCAATTTTTGTGAATTTAGAAAATAAATTTGACAGTTAAATTTTCTAACTTTTTCTACATTTCAAAATTTGTCTTTTTGCATTGAAGATGAAGGAGAAAGAGACTCTGTTAGTTCAGTGCTCAGGATTTAAGGATAAATGTTGTCTGAGCAATAAAAAGCTATTTTGAATTCCTTCCAATTGATAAAGAAAAATTTGAAGACTTTATTGAAAACAGTCACTTGTTTTTATCAGTGAAGTTTAAATATGATTCTAAAAATATTCAGGTGCAGTTTTTGCTTTTAAAATTAGGAAAGAACTTAAATAGGTAAGAAATAAGTTTGTGCTTTAAAGTATTTAAAAAAAAATTTATGAAGAGAAAAAAGTAATTATTTTTAGGTTCTTTAAATGTAAAGAACTTTTCAGAACTTCTTGTGCATTTTCAGTAATTCATTTTCAACTGAAAGCCATTGTATTTTGTATGTTTTGTTATTAATGAAGAATTCCGAAATTACGATTTTCAACTGATACAAGTCATTAAACTTCCCTTTTGACAAAGACACATTATTATGTTGTAATGGTTAACAAGCTGGTCTTTCAAATCCTTAACACTTAACCCTCTAGGGCCATTCGTATCATATTTGATACAGTATTTCCCTATAAGGAAGCATTTGGTATTCATTGACTGAGCAGTCAGTACTGCTTTCATTTGAAATTTATAAAATATTTCTCTTAAAAAATTTTTCAGGAAAATATTTCTTTCAAGGCTTGTTTTCATACTGTATCAAATATGATACGAATGGCCCTAGAGGGTTAAGGCTTCTACTGGGCATAAAGTGGGGGATCAGTTCTATATTGTTATGAAGTAATAAACAGATCCCCCACTAATATGATACGAATGGCCCTAGAGGGTTAATAGTGAATTTGACTCTCACAGGCTGCCCCATATTTGTGGTTCTTAAGCTAAGTGAAAAATTTTTTTACATTTTTGACAAACATAAAAAAAATTTCCCAACCCTCTCAACCAGGTCTAAAACACATAGGCAACTAACATAAAGTTATGGTTAACAAGTAGATCACTTATTAGTGTACCTAGTTCAGTTTTCATATTATGCTCAGCTTTTATTGCCCCGTACCAGACAAAGTTGGAATTTTGGGCTTGTTTGGAATGATGGTTTTATTGAAGGTGTGATTGAAAAAATTGCTGATATCATTTTTGTTCACAATTTGTTTAACATATCTAAAATGATTAAGCAAAATTCTATCATTCCCAAAAGTAAGACAAAATTCTGAAATTTTGTAATATATGCATTTTTGTAAAATATCATCAACAAAAAAAAAACCAACTTGGAAATTTTTACCAGAATATTTGATGTTTATTAATTTTCACAAACATTTCTAGAATTATAGAAACTGACCCCAAATCTGTCAGCAAATTGAGAACCCCGATTAGAATTTAGAAAACATCTGTGCGAGGAGGTGGCTGAACATTTCTTGTTCAGATTTTGTGTCAGATGAAGTGATCAAACATAAAATTTGGAATCCCTTTTGGTTGTGTTGTAAACTTTTCAGCACCCTGTTGTACAGATTAGAGAGTTACTCATTCCTGCTTAATTATAAATTACATAAAAAACCAATAATCGTTGTGATAAAAAAAAAGTTTATTATATTGGTTCTGAAGAACTTTTTGATTTATACAAGATGAAAATAAAAATAAAAAATTATTTCTGCAATCAATTGATACTGTGTTTGTATAAAATGATATTAAGAAGAACTTTATATCCAGTCCAGCCCACCCCAGGGTCATTTGACTGTTCTTCTCAGAGCCTGTGATAAAAACTTTTTTCTCTGGTCTGTTGAATTGTTAAGGATCATAAATCTCAGCTTGATGCCAGAATGAACAGGAATCGAGCCAAATATTCTCAATATTTAATTCTCAGTATGGAGTGCCTTGTTGACAAAATATTATTTGCCTACAAAAAAAAAAAAATTCTTAATCTATGGGCACAGATTTTTTGTTTTTTATATTTCTATCCATTAAGACATAATAAACCAGGACGTCCCCAGACATGAACAGTGGGATATCGGAATTATCAACCCCCATCGAGTAAAATAAGAATTGAGGATTCAAATTCTCTGACACCTGGATTTGTAAACACTTAAAAAAGTAGTAATAACAACAAAGATGAGGATATTAATTCACATGTAAATAACTGATTATCTCAATTAAGACAGTAAGAAATGTCTTAATTTTTGACCTTTGACAATCCCCTTTTGATTTGCTATGCACATCATCCAGCTGGAACACTGAAATTTGGTCAATTTGATCGGATGCTCCTGTTATTCATCTCAAGGTTCTTGAGAAAATTCAAAAGATGGACTAATAATGTTTTTTTTAATCATATCACCCCAAGCAAGGCGGTAAAGCCACTGATGTGCAGGGAGCTACATAAGAGTAAAAGAATTAGAGGAGAATGAGGAGAAGGACGAACCAGTTAGAAAGGAGCAAGAGAAGGATATAGACTTAACTATTGCCCGGTTCACACTCCACCCACATCTTTTGAACAGGTGACGAGGCTCATTCCTTGTTTTCTGTGTAGGATGTGGTTCCCGGCTTTCTCTTTTCCAATTATTCTACTCTTAAGTAGCCCCATGCGCATCAGTGGCATCACCGCCTTGCTTGGGGTGATATGATTATATAAAAAAAAAAAATACAGGTGTGACGACAGTTGCAGAGATGGAGAGAAGGAAAGGATCTACAGGACAGTGTGGAAAGAAGTAGGGTCAAGTAGTTAAGAGATGAGTATTGACCTTGTATCTAAATTCCTGGAGGTTGTAGCCGTCAGGAAAGCAAGAATAAGGAAGCAAGTTCCACAGGCAAGAAGTGCGGGAAAAGAAGCTGCAGGAGTAGAATTGTCGTCTGCATTTGGTTGATCTAACTGTGAATGGGTGAGACCCAGTTCCCAGTCTGGTTGCATGAGTAAACACCTGTTGCGGAGGCACCATGAAGTATTTATAGAACAGACAAAGGGAAGCCACATCTTGTCGGTGGGGAAAGTGGCTGTAGTCGAGCTGCCAAGTCGGTACCTATCACATTACTGATTCTCCTTTGGAGCCTGTCAAGAACACGGAGATGAACAGCGAGGGCACCTGACCATATATGGCAGCATTACTCCATGTATGGACGGATGGTTGATTTGTATATATGCAGGATGGATTCAGGTGGGAAAAACTTCCTGGCCCGACAGAGTGATCCAACCTTCCTAGCAGTGGATTTAGCTATTGACTCAATGTAGTGGTTCCACTTGAGATCAGAAGAGAAGGTAAGGCCGAGGAGGCACAGAGTATTGCTCTTGGGCCATGCTTATGGGAGGCAGGAGAGGTTGCCTGTGATGATTAACAGACAGCAGCTTGGTCTTAGATGCATTGAAATAATTGTTCCTCTGCAAATATTTTCATGGCAACTGCACTGAAGAGATTTTCTCTCTGGTGTTCTGACCGCATAAATTGATGTGTGCAACTCAATTGGCATCCTGCTCCCACCCTTTTACTGTTGAAATAGTTAAATGTAACCACCACTTCTACTACAACAGTTTTTTTTCTCACACTTTCTGCCTTATGTTTGTTGCTATCAAGGAATCAAGTAATCTTCAAAGACATAATTGCAATGTCTATTACCATCCTCTATCTTCTTTTATCCTTTCTTCAATACCCCTTGTACCCAGTCTTTTCTCTCACTGTAATCCCCTGTGCACTCGTGGTAGTCCCACCTTGCTTAGGGTGAAATGAAAAAAAAAAAAAGCACAAACCTTAGGTAAATTATTTGGCACTAAATTAGCCAATTTTTATTTTTTTCTTGTCTCAAATTTTTCTTTCCTCTAAATGATTAAAAGAAATTGCAAGGGTTTGTGGAATGGTAGTCAATTCAGTGGTTAGTGCTGAATATTTGCCAATGTATAACAGGCTTAAATGAAATTAGCACTAAAAGTTTGAAATATATTTTTATATTTTTCTTACTGCCAGAATCTGTCTGATATATAAGACCTTTTTTGTTATTTTAGCTGCCAATTGTGAAGGGAGATTGCAAAGGAATGAACTCATGTCCCCTGAATTTTTTATATCTTATTGATTGTTTAAAAAAAAAATTGTTTACTTGAAGCATATCACCAGTCTGCCATTATATTATATTTACAATGACCCTGACTTAACTTACCAAACTTCATTATTCAATACCATTTACACAGCCTATCCTTCAGGTGTAGGATGTGCGTTGTGGTGCAGTGGATATCAGCTCGGAACGAGAAATCTGGGAGCCGAGTTGGAATTCCAGCTGAATTCCTTGCATTCACTTACGTTGGGAAAGGTATTAATCCGTCTCTTCCCTCCAGTTATGGGTTAAATAATTTGACAGGTTGTGTTCTGTAGCCTTGGTTGGCAACCAGTCTACCATAGAAAGTAATGGCAACCTACTGCAGGATAATCTTCTGCCCAGTCAGTCATGTCTATTTCGAGACATGATCGCCCAAGCATGTATCACGTATGGCACTTAACTGACTGATCCTTCAGACAAACAAACGTAGCAGGAGGTGATATCATATTTTTAGAGAGAGAAGTCATCATTCATCTAACAATGTAATCATTTTATTGAATAAATTTTATGTCATTTGCTAAATGACTAGAATAGTTATCTTGAAAAATATGATTCTTTTTGGATTGATATCTAGTTTCTGTGTACTTGACCTCAGAGCAGAGTGTCACTTCCAGGCATTTAGTGCAAGGTTTAAGCCACACTGTGTTCTTGACAATTGATTGCTATATATCTATATATATATGCTCTCACACCCTGATTGAGCACTCTAGAACAATGGTAGACTTTGAAAAAACAGTAGCTACTCTAGCATCTACGCATCGCTCATTCAGTGATAAATTAGAGCACTCTGGCTATTGGCGTACGATAGATGATACGCTAAAAATTCTGCCTCCTTCTACCGAGCGCCAATAGTTCAGAGGTAGGATCGTCGACTGACGCCAATTCGGTCGGGTTTTAATCTTGGGTTAAAAGCAATCGGATGTCTAACCGTACTGATGAGCTGTGATACAGCGAAACAGATCTGTCTTCGGATGACTATATATATATTGATTGTTTAATTATTTAGTTTCTCATCATAATAAGATTAGACCAGTGCACATTTGTAAAAAAAGTGTTCAATACAATTATATTGTAGAACTTTTGAATATTTTCCATTTGTAAACGAGTTATTACGCGACCTAGGTTTCTATAATGAGCGGTGTCTTCAGGCGATTTGCAAATCACCTGAAGATACCACTCATGGTAGAAACCTAGGTCGCGTAATAACTCGTTTACAAATAGAAATATATATATATATATATATATATATATATATATATATATATATATATGGTAAATAACCTAAAGTGCCAACAACCCTACCAAGGTTTCACCTAACCGGATCTTCAGTGAAACCTTGGTAGGTTTGTTGGCTCTTTAGGTTATTTACTTTTTCTGCTCTGCTCACGTATTGAGCGCTTTTTTCTTATAGATTACTCATCTCGGGTTTTTTCTTTGGGCTACGTACTTTGACTGATGAAGGATGTGCGTTGTGGTGCAATGGATATCGGCTCGGAACGAGAAATCGGAAAGCCGAGTTCGAATTCCAGTTGAATTCCTTGCATTCACTTACGCTCAAATACCCTTGGGAAAGGTATTAATCCGTCTCTTCCTTCCAGTTATGGGTTAAATAGCAGGACAGATTGGGTTCTATTGCCTTGGTCGGCAACCAGTCTACCGCAGAAAGCAATGGCAACCTACTGCGGGATAATATTCTGCCCAGTCAGTCATGTCTCTTTTGAGACATGATTGCCCAAGCGTGTATCACGTATGGCACTTAACTGACTAACTGGCTTTGACTGATGTTCACGTACTTAGCTCTTTCTTTTTTTCAACCATTTTTTCCTTCCGCATATATACTCGGAGGGTTTTTCGAAACTAGCTCCTTGTATTCACAATTTTTTGTTCATCCTTCTCATTTTCATGACAGACTTTTTTTTCAATTTTTAATTCTCATTAAAATATCCCGTAGAGGCCTGAAGAGCGGGAGCGAAACCGGTTGCTTCGCGTTTTAATATAATTTACAATGTATAACATCAAGCTACACACTTTTATGTATATATATATATATATATACACAAAAAAAATCCTAAAATAGAGCGATCAAGTGGTATAGTTAATTCTAAATATAAAATTAATGATAGAGTAGATCGTAGATTTCCTTAAGCCATCTCAACATATCAATAAAATAATTGATATGAAAGAAATAGGAAATCGACATAAATTTTTTCAAAAATTATATATATATATATTCACCCATTTTTTAAATCATTTCATCCCAAGCAAGGCGTTAACGCCACTGATGTGCAGGAGCTTGCATAAGAGAGTTGAAGTATTAGGCAAAAGGAGAGTGAAGACAAAGACGAACCAGCTACAGGAGGTGAAAAAGAAAGGGCAAGAGGATGTAAACACAAGAGTGAAGACAGTTGCGAAGCTAGAGAGAAAGGAAAAGAACAAGATACACGGGGTGATGTAGAAAGGGATGGAGTTAAGTGAATAAGAGATGGGAATTGACTTTGCATTTAAATTCTTGGAGGTTGTAGCCGTCAGGAAAGCAAGTATATGGAAGGGAGTTCCACATGCGGGAAATGCGAGAAAAGAAGCTGATGGAGTAGAGTTGTCTCCTGCATTTGGTTGATCTAACTGTAAAAGGGTTAGAACTTGTTGCCGGTCTGGTTGCCTGAGTAAATATATATACAAACACACATCTACATATGATTATCAAACGAATATAAAGAGAATATAAAAATATGAAAAGAAAATAAATATAAAATAAAGGAATTTAAAATAAAAGATATATACATGAACATACACAAACACACACACACATTTATATATATAGAAATATATACCCATATACACACACCTACATACATAACATATATACACACATACTCATACCTGTATAGAAATAACCAAACATAAAAGGTTATTGCTGATAAGAGAGGAAGGAATTAGGAAAAATATTATAAAAGAAAAAAATTATAATATATATCGAAATAATAAATCTAGGTATAAAATAGTATATATATATTAAAGGATGAGATAAAGTAGAAATAGGTACATATATATATATATATATATATATATATATATATATATATATATATATTATATATGCATGCACAAAAATACATCCACACCTCCGTATATAAGCGCATGCTTTCCCAAATACATACACCCATGTCCCCTCAAAATCCTCTATTATTTTGCATTCATATATACATACATACTTTAGCGCGCGCGCGCACACACACACACACACACACACACACACACACACACACACACACACACACAGACAGAGGTATTTATAGAAAAGAAATAGGTTAATAAGTAATAAATCATAACCTAGAAATGAAGGCTTAGGGTTATAATAAAAGTGGCTATAAGACATACGGCTTAGAGAATCAGGAGGTATTAAGTAGTTTTAAAAAATTAGGTAGAGGAAGTATTCGGGGATTAGAAAAATTTCGGGGATTAGAAAAATAAATTTAGAATGTATGATTAGTTGCTATTCAAAGGACAAACTCAGAAAATGTAAGAGCTAAAATTATTGATATATATGTTTTTTTTAATTAAAACTATGGTGATTAGGGAGAGGGAAAGTAAGCTTTTATCAGACCGAAATTAGTTTTGAATTACTTTTTATAATTTAAAATTTGATATTTAAAAATTTAGATTTGTGGCGGTATTTGCTTACGAATTCCTTACGTAAATTTAAAAGCCGATTTTGTTTAGGATACTTTATTATTTTAATTTTCAACTAAACATAGATTGCATCTGTCGTAAAGGGTGCGGGCTGAACTTATCAGTTTCCAATTCGCCTTCGAATCTCTGTGTCGCACTTTCCGTCTTCTGTTATAATACTTCCAAGGTATTTAAATTTTTGTACCTGCTTGATTCTAGTATCCCCGACTTGTATTTGGCATATTGGGCTGCCCTTTTTACTGATGACCATGCATTCGGTTTTCGTGCAGTTTATTTCTAGTCCTTTCTTGTTACTTTCTTCAGCTACCTTCTGTAAGAGGTCTTGTAGTTTCCTTTCTGCGTCCGCTATCAGCACTGTATCATCTGCGTACCTTAGGTTGTTTAAATTGTGGCCTCCGATTACGAATCCAGGCATAACTTTTAGGGTCCTCAAAATATTCTCACTGTACAAGTTGAACAGATCCGGTGAAAAGACACATCCTTGTCTTACGCCCCTTTCTATCTTTGTATATCAACTCAATTCTTTACCTGTCCGTATGCAAGCGGTTTGCTGCCAGTAAAGATTCTTTATTACTCTCAAGCCTTTCCCAAATATGTCCAGGCTGGCGAGCATCTCCATCAATTCTTTGTGGCGTTTTTTGTCAAACGCCTTCGCATAATCAATAAAGCACAGGTATAAGTCCTTCTTCATTTGTATTGCCCTTTCGGAGAGCATCCTAATCATAAATATGTCATTCCTTGTTCCCGTGTCTTTAACGAAACCACACTGTTCTTGTCCTATCTCTATCCTGATTCTGCTTCTCGCTTTATTCATCAGGATTCGGACGATCAGTTTTGTTATATGGCTCATTAAACTGATGGTTCTGTTGCTCCTGGTTTCTTAGGTAGTGCTATGAAGATAGACTTGCTGACATCATCTGGTATAACCCCACTATTATAAATTTCATTTATTATTTCAGTATTTTTTTCTATACCAAATTCTTCCAGGGCTATCACCAGCTCTATGACTATGCCGTCTGGTCCCGCTGCTTTGTTTCTATTCAGTTTGGCTACTGCAGATTCCACTTCAGACTTGAATATTTCCGGTCCGTCCTCATCTTTGCGTATTATTGGTTGCTCTCACTTGTCGTGGAAAAGATCTTTTATATATTCTTCCCATCGCTGGAATATTTCCTTTCTCCAAAATGATTGTTCCATCCTTAGATTTTATACATCCTGTTGAAGAGCAGGTTTTTTGTCCTGTCAGTTCTCTTATTTCCTTATGCATGTCTGCTTTATTATTCCTGCTCAATCTCTCTACTTCTGCATATTTGTCATTGAGCCATTTCTCTTTAGCCTGTCTACATTTTCTTCTTATTTCCTTGTGTAGTTCCCTGTACTCCATTCCATGTCTTGATATAATTTTCTGCCTCCTTTGCATCATGTCCAGAATCTCTTCAGTCATCCACTCGTTTTTCTTTCTGCGCCTATTTTCCTTTGGGGTAATTTTGTTTGCTGATGTCAGTATTGCTTCCTTTAGAGAATCCCATTTTGGGGGTCCGTTCCTAGTTTGTCTTCGGTATTTGGTTTTCACGCTGTTAGTGTATTTTTTCTGTAGTTTGAGGTCATCACGAGTGCGTTGTACATCAGTTTTGGTGCTGCATTAGGCTTCTTCAATCTCCGGAGTTATCAGGCTAGTCTCCCTGAAAGTAAAACGCTGCGCATTTTCGAGTTAACTCTCACAACAGACCTCAAGTGGAATGACAATATAGAATCCATAGCTAAATCCGCTGCTAAGAAGTTCGGTTCTCTGTGCAGGGCCAGTAAGTTTTTTCCCGGCTGAAACAATCCTGCATATATAAATCTACCATCTGCCCGTGCATTGAATACTGCTGCCATATCTGGTCAGGTGCCCCTGCTATCCACCTAGGTGTCCTCGACAAAATCCAACAGAGAATCTGCAATGCGATCAATCCTGACTTGTCAGCTAAGATAAAATCACTTTCTTACCGGCGCAATGTGGCTTCCTTGTGTTTCTTCTACAACTGCTTTCACGGCTTCTTTTCCGATGAACTTAGCTCACTGGTAACCTCTATATATGAATTTACTCGAGCCGGAAGATTAGCAGCTAGATCCAACCCTTTTACTGTGAAACTAATAAAATGTAAACGCAAATTCTACTCTAACAGCTTCTTTTCTCGCACTTCCCGCCAGTGGAATTCCCTTTCGTTTGCTTGCTTTCCCGACAGCTACAATCTCCAAGAATTTAAATGTAAAGTTAATAGTCATCTATCCCACTAACTTGCATCCTCTCTCTAAAGCTCTCATCTCATTTCTGCAGTATTCTCATCTCTCTTCTACCCGCTTCCTGACACCACCTTTATTCTGTCACTCCTTCTCATAACTTTCCTCCTATGTGACCCCTCTGCACAACAGTGGTAATATAATGCCTTGCTTGGGGCGATACGATTATAAAAAAAGATCTATACTATTATAATGTGGATATAAACTGGGGTATCAATACTACATTACAATCAATATATAAATTGATCCCTCACTTTATGGTCACAGTCATCCTTCTCTTATCCACTTCCTGACACCTATAAACTGTCACTCTTTCTCATAACTTTCCTCGTATGTAACCCCCTGCACAACAGTGGTAATATAATGCCTTGCTTGGGGCGATACGATGATAAAAAAATAAAAGCAATAAAATTAATAAAGAAGGAAAAAATGAAAAGCTTGTTGCTTTACACATTTTCTTCTCTTTTATTCAAAGTTTTTTTAAATATAGAGAAAAAAAAATTTTTTCTGGACTAATATTCCGCCGTCTGATACAAACTACTCGTAGAAGATTATCAGAAACATCCCCCACCCACAACACGATCATGTACAGGATATTTGATGCACAGAATGTAAACTTTTTTTATAATCTTCCATGAGTTCAATCAAATTGTTTCAGGTTGCATCAGATTGCCAATTACAGTTACGTCGTCTTCTGTGAAAGAATCAAGTGAAAAGGCAAATTAATTTCCGATGATAAAATTTGGTATAAAAAAAAAAGTTTGTTAGTAGCAGCACGTATCGAAGAACTATCGTTCTTGGAGAAAAGCATTTAGATGAATGCGAAGATTGCTTTCCCAAACGTTTTTTGTCAGTTTAGTGATGTGGTCTGCACAAGTCAATATTGTATTTAGTATATGCTTACTAAAGGTTGTTCTATGGTCTTTTACGTATTGTCTGATGATCTTCGTCTAGTAAATCTGTAATAGCCATACTTTTAAGGAATCGTAAAAAATGTTGAAGCAAACGAGAATTAATTCATGTCGAATTTTTCCCAACCATTAAAAAGAAGCAATTGCTTTTATTTCGTCAATCATCGGCACCCAATTGTCGCCTTTAAGGCCCCTTCGACCTATTTTTTCAGTCGACTGGTCAAACGAATATTGTATAATTTTTCTCCTTTACATCTTATTTCAAAATTAATGTCTTTGTCATATTGACTCTGAATTTATAGCAACAAACAACGCGTATCATCTGAAGGAGAATCATGGATTTGATAAAGCCTTGAATTTCAATCAATTATCAAAAGCTGTAATTTATGATGTTAAAAACGTTTTGTGTGTCTCCTTTTGAACTCTCTCTCCATCTCTCTCTCTCTCTCTCTCTCTCTCTCTCTCTCTCTCTCACACTATTGTTTACCGTCCATTAACACTGAGGGAAACTCAGAATTGTTTCTCACACATAAAAAGGGTATCGGACAAACACTCTCTTTCTCTTGTACTCATAACAGCCTCTCAATTTGTGAATTCCTTTTGAACTCTTGCCATGTTAAAACCCAAACCCTTGCCTCATATGCCGTCAACCCTGGCAATTTTGGTCTTTCTTCCTCGTTCGGTTCATCCATCAAAAACAATTCTTGACATTCAATCTGAAATAATAAGCTTTCATGTTTTTCTTAACACACGTATATTTATGTAACGTCTATTCTTTAAACCAGCAACTGAAATTCAGTTACGCCTTCCTCACAGTTATAGAATAATCTTACTCCCATCCAACGCCTTATTTTTGGCTACAGAGTAATGCAATCAATAATTCCAGTTTGAATTTCATTTTAGGATCGAAGAGAATTATGTTAATCGACGAATCAAGGCAAATCGAATATGTCTGTCGTTAATATAAATTCAATAATGACGATTTGCTTAGATTACTTTTGACACTGGAGAGACTTTCTAGTAAGAGGGGTGGTCATTGTAGATTTATGAATCATTTCAGAAAGAATGGATTGGAATGACTCATTCGCAATTTTAGTTTTATATCTCAGCAGCGCACAATTCAGCAAAGATAGTGTTGCGCCAACCTGTTTATAGAAAGCTCAGTGTATTTCGAAAATCAGCTTTCAAGCTCGTGATTTATTCATTACTAGCAGTATAGCCCGGCGTTGCTCGGGTGTAATGAAAGCTTTAAAACTAATCCATGGTCCTGGAGTTCAGACTATTTGGACGTTGGCACAAAAGACTAAAAAGCAATAATTGTTTCCAGTTAAAGTGAAACTGTAGACTGAAAGAAAAATGAATGGATGTAAGTCAAATTTTGATTTCCTGGTATCGATATCAAATAAGTTTTTTCATCGTAAACTGAATTTTGAAGGTTAAATAAGTTATCCGAGTAAATGGTATCATGGCTGAGACTAAGAACTACAATTATACCTACTTAGAGCCAAAACCGGAAGCAAAAACTAAAATAAAAGGGCTGAAAAAAATAGACATACAGGCAGATAAACAGACACACACACAAGCTTCTTGCCTTTTATATATATATATATATTATCGATTTTCTGCACTATTGTAAGAACTGCAACCTTGAAACTTCTGAATATCGTTTCTTATCTCTTTGTCTATGAGTGTATCAAATTTGATTAAAATCGGAGCACACCTTCTATAACCCGATTTTTTCGATTATCGATTTTCGATATTTATCGGGGGTACCTCGACACAAAACCTAGCTAAGAACACTCGCAGACGCTTATAGTGCAACTGTGTAAATTTTGAAGAAAATCGGTTCAGCCGTTTCGGAGTCTTTAGGTAACGGACACACACATACACAGACACACACACGCACACACATACACACACAAAGTTCCATTTATAAATAAGTTTAGATCTGAAGTCGAACTGATTACAGTGAAAAATACGCTGTTATCTCAGCCATTAATCACTTTGATGTGGATGGGCACCCCCTCTCCCCCACACACATGTATATATTGTCAAGTGAAAAAAAATTGCTTTTTAGTGCTTACTTGCTAAAATTGAGAAAAATATGATTTCAAATCAGCAGAAATCATTTCGAAAAGCGAAACATTTCTGGTGTCTTATTGCGGAAGAAGCGGCGATAGCACCGCCACTGTCATGTTTTTCGTTTGTTGATTGAGAGAGTCGGATTTACTAACCTGCGATTTACGCTTGAGTCATGCTAAAACTAAAAATTGCTGCCAGATATATTGATTTGAAATCAGACTGCAATTTTAGTAAATAAACACTGGAAAATTGTAACGCTGTACAAACACACTAGCAAGCCTTAGGAAGAGACGCAGATATTGTTGATGTCAGCCTTTCAACTGTTAATCATCTCATCAAGACGAAGAAACAAACTGGATCCACCAGTTCAAATCATAAAAGAAAATGCGGCCGGAAGAGACGACGTATAAAATCAAGGTGTAGAGACCAGAATTCCTCTGCGCGATCACCGTTATGTTGTGAAAAGGTTGAAAAGATACAGTAGATGAATAGTAGCCATCGACATTGAAAGTAGTAGTTGTCGATAAAAAGCTCTCACGTTTGCGCATATAAATGTTAAATTTATTTTTTTAATCCAATTTGCATGAATGAAATTATTAAACTGAAAATTTTCTAAGAGAAAGAGTAGTAAAGAGTTTAAAGAATTTAGAGTTCGTTTGTTTTAGCGAAATGTGATTTGTGCAGAAAAAGATAAGTCTATGTTTCACTGTGTGTATCAACAAAGAAGTAATAACATCTTTATTCCTCTCTTTCTTTTTGTGGAAGACGAGAAGGTGAAGAGGAAGGATAGATAAAGAAAGCAGCACGAGAGAGAAAGCGAGAGGCTGCGCGTACGTGTCGCTGGGACATTTGTGTCCGTACGGCGATTTGAGAATTCTATTACAGCATAGCGACTGGTTTCTCTCTGGTCTCCGCTGCCTTCTTACTTATCGACTGAGAACGTAAATAAGTAGCCAACTCAATCACGTAATCGGCTTCGAACGCTTTTATTTTTTTGACAGCAACAAATATGACACGTGTCATTTAATGTTCAGTTTGTTTTTTCCTATCCAATTGGAAGCCAGAATCACTAAATTTATTTTGGATCTTCAAAATTTGTTTTCAGCGATTCTGATCCGATTTTGCGTGTATGCGTTTTCTACTTTTTTGTTTCAGATATTTGCTGGAATGATATAAGGTTTGTGTCCTATAAAGGAAACTGTGAAAAATCCTAGGAAGATATTATTTGTTTTGTTTTAATTAATTAAACAATATAGACAGAAATCAACATTGCATTGTGACTGTGAAGGCATTCGTGGTAAAATGAACTCATCAGACAGTTTGGAACGCCACTTGATTTACTGATATCAGTTCCATTAGCCACACATCCATCATGTTTTTTTTATAATCATATCGCTCCAAGCAAGGCATTTTACTGCCACTGTTGAGCAGGGGGTTACATAGGAGATAAGGTACGATAAAGAGTGACAGTTTACAGGGGGTGTCAGGAAGAGGGTAAGAGAAGGATGAGAATACTGATGAGAGTGGAGTGGACGAAGAAAGGAGCACGAGAGAGAGGGAGGGAGAGAGAGAGAGGATGAAAGTTAGTGAGATAGGAGATGGCTATTGATTTTACATTTGAATTCTTGAAGATTGTAGCTGACGGGGAAGCAAGTAAATGGAAGGGAATTCCACAGGCGGGAAGTGCGAGAGAAGAAGTTGATGAAATAGAATTTGCGTTTACAATTTATCGGTTTCACAGTAAAAGGGTGGGACCTAGTTGCTAATCTTGTGGCTTGAGCAAATTCATGTATGGGGAGTACCAGTGAGCTAAGTTTGTCTGAGCAGAAGCCGTGAAAGTATTTGTAGAAAAGACACAAGGAAGCCATATTGTGTCGGTGAGAAAGTGACTGTATCCGAGCTGCCAAGTCGGGATTGATCACATTGCAGATTGTCCGTTGGATTTTGTCACGGAACCCTAGGTGAATAGCAAGAGAACCCGACCAATAATCTAAATTTAGTAAATTCCAACTAATCATAAAATAATATACAATTGTTTTTCAACAGATCATGATATCATAATATCGGTTGTTTAATGACGCCAATCATTTGAACAGAAGAATTTAAATTCGAGCATTTCAAGTCAGATTCTGTTCGAATTAAGTTAATCAGTTGTTGTGAAATTTTTCTCTTTTTTTTTTTTTTTTTTTTTTTTGAAGATTATCATTTCCGGAAAAAATTAATCTTTGCAAGCAGACTCGAATATTCTTAAGAGGTTTTGCTTTAAATACAGCCAAAGCGAAACAGGCACGCATCATGGCGCGCTTAGTACTTCAAAAACCAAAACCAAAAACAAACAAACAAAAAAAAACAACAAAAAGCAAAAAACAAAAACAACGAAAACGATACCTTGGAATATTTCTGTTTGAGGTTCAATACTAATATGAAAATACCAAGATGAAAAACAAATATTCAATACTAATATGAAAAACGCAAAGTTTCGTTTTTGTTTTAGTTTTTAAAAGTAAGTTTAAACGTGATGAATTGATTTTTATTCGCAAAAATATTTTATCGCCCTGAAAAGGATTTCTACAAATTTCAATGTTTTCTGATTGGTTGCTTTTGATGTCCTTGTCACGATTGGTTGTTCTTGATGTCCCTCGTCACGATTCCAGCCAAATCTAATTCGATTAGTCTAAATGCTAAAGTTATACAGAGGCTCTTTTTAAACATTGTTTTTTATAACAAATAAGACACGCAAGTATTTACAACACTTTGTGCAATTCTCAGTTTTTGTGCATACATTTGTTTCGGAGAATGCTTCATTTGCTTAAATAAAAGAAAGTCTAATCTGCTTTTCCGTCAAGACACGCAGTGAATCTCTTTTTTACATTCAATTATTATGCGAACGATTGAAATTCACGGTTCGTTTTTTTATCTCAATTCTGATTGGCTGAGTTAAATTAAAGCGAAACACATTTTCTGCCGAAACAGACTTTATTTCCTTTTTAAATTGGACGCTTAATTGTTGGGCTTTGCGTGATATTTACAGAAATATTTTTTCTTTTTTAAATAAATTGTAAAATGAAATGAATTTCACGCCAGGTGCCCCATTAAGATAAACAATTGATATTCAGGAGAAGAGATTCTTCGAAGAAAATGAAGTTTCTGATTACAAAAACAGATAACCAAACAATACAACTACAAATTAAACATTAAGTACGCACGCGCGCGCGCACACACACACACACACACACACACACACACACACACACACACACACACACACACACGTAAATACTTCAATAAGTCTAAACCCGACTGATATATATGAAATATTTCATGCAACAATTATTGATTTTTCAACTTTGTCTTTCTTTTTTAATGCACTTAATTTAATGGTGAAAACAAACCACATAATTCGAGAATTACACAATGAACATTTCAGATCAAAATTCCCCTTATTCCCTATTGATAAAGCTTTGGATATATATATATATATATGTGTGTGTGTGTGTGTGTATGTGTGTGTGAACACTGAAGTCAACACTCAGAGGCGACAGACTGTTTCATGCTAGACACAATCTTCAGGCCACATGTGTTGAGTTTTACCTCGGCTATTTAGATATACGGATCAGTGGTGCATTTTGGGTAATCCTTCTAACGATTATATTGGCGGAGTTGTTTGTTTATTTATTTGCTTATTTGGATAAATTTATTTTATTTGTTTTTATTTTTCTATTTATTTATTTTTTTCGGTTTCGAAGTTTATTTTATTTATTTATTTGGATATGTTATTTAATTATTTTTTATTTTTATCTATTTTAATGGTTTTTATGGGGGCAGTGGTTTGTTTATTTTTTGCTTGAATTAAATTATTTATTCTCTATTATTATTTATTTATTATTTTCAGTTTTCGATTTTTAAGTAACATAGTAAAAATTTGTTTTCATGTCTGCATTTTGAGATGAGTTCAGATCGTTTGTTTAATAGTTTGTTTTGGCCTGGGAAGGTAATAATAACTATTTTTTCCTCCAAACAAATTCTACAGGCTTTTAATTGAGTGTTGTGGGCTGATGTGCTTTTCTGCATTTTCCAGGATATTTTTGGTGTGATTTGGATTTTGTTTTAATTTTCCCAGATATGTGTGGGAAAATTAAAACAAACCTAAAACACTCCAAAAATACATGGGATATTATCTATGGGAGGAGAAGTGTAACATAATAAAGAATGCAAAAAATCTGTAAAGAACAGTGGTAAAAAATAATCCCCCCCAAAATTTTGTTATAACAATGGGATCTTTAGACTCTGCCAAGTCTTCCAATCTGGTTGGCTTGTTTGTGCTACATAATCTTACGGCCTATAATGATATAAGTACAGAAGATATTGGATTATGCAGGAATGATACCCTTAGGGTAGCGAGGAATTATTTCAACTTTAAATCAGGAAATAACATATTACATTGCATTTGACTACATGGTTTTGTTGTCATTTCGCGCTATCCCGCGGTGTGACGTCATAAAACCGCATCGTAAATTTAAGAACTACGTTTATTATTTTTGGTAACTATTGCCGTTGCCAAGCGGAGTTTTATGTCAACACAAAATAAAATCATCGGTGATGGTGGATGTTATTATATTTCAGTCTTAATAACCTCTCTGAAGATGGCTCATGTGAGCCGAATGCTTAGAAGCAAATCAATAAATAATTATCCAAATGTTGGAGAACTTTTGTCTTTATTTTCAACTGAAATTAAAGCAAAAATACGACGTTTAGAACGGCTCATGATTAAACATAATAGACATTCATTGTCTCTTATATTTAACAGCATATGTTTAGAAAATTACTTGCTGCCTCGATACACTATATATATATATATATATATATATATATATATATATATATATATATATATATCACAAACTGTGATCTATTTTAAAATTTTATAGAAAAAATTGATTTTCTAAATTTAAAATTAAAGTTAAATATACAAAAATAGATTAATTATAAAAACTGAGTTTAAATAAAAAAAATATTATGTAGTTGTAGAATTAAATAAGATAGGTTCAATAAATGATAACTGCCATTCCCACGTCATCGCGTCTAATCCTATTCTTCCCCACCCTTACACTTCCTTACTCTTCCCTCTTACTAAACCCGAAGAAAAAAAATCCAGCTATTAGGTCATAAAAAGCTATACCATATCTTAATGCTAAATCTTTCTACAAAATTCCCGACAAGTTCATTAATAAACTCCATCACCTGCCCATTCCTTCTTTTCAAAATTCACACACCCAACTCGACAAACATAAGAAAAGAGACTTTCCATTCCTTTCCACACCACCCGAGGAAACATTGTCATTTCAATGTCGAAACAAAATTGTACATGTTTTAAACTATAATTTATGATATATATATATATATATCATAAAACAGACTAGCATACATAATAAAACGTTAAAAGAAAACGGTTGAATTCCCTTCATTTTAATATCTCGTGACTTTGCATTACACATGAAAAAATTCCAAAAACTAAAATATTCTGTTAATCTTTTGAAATGATTTGTGAGCGTCTTTGTGGTGGCCAACACTGTTTATAGATACGTAATTTAGAATAAAGCTAATTCCGTCTTTTTACCTTGATAAAGTCCACCACAGGACGAAACGCGTAGGCAATTTAAAATAGTGCGCTCCGTTGTTAATTTCTTTTATGATTTTTTATATTTTCACGAGAGATGAACAAATAACGACAATGAAAATACATTTTAGGAGATGTGTACATTCCCTGAATAATTGGAAAAATATTTTTTTGAACCAGTTCTAATTTAATTATTAGATTGAAAACAACGCAAATGGTCACCAATCAGGGGAGGCGACTCTTGAGAAATAATAAATAATTGCACTTTGGTGCGTTTAGTCTTTGGAAATTGAAAATAATTGGGAGAAAAAAGCCGAGACTTGTTACTTGACAGTTTGTAGAACGAGCAACAAGCAAAATGGCCTCATAAATAATAATTATGTCCAATTTATGCAAAGACAATTGTTTGTAGGACCGAGATTTTTACAAATTCTGTTTTTGATTTCAATAAATAGTCTTTTGTTGCTTAAAAAGATTTATCTAGAGAAATCAATGAAAGATTTTAAAGATAACGTGACAAATATGAAAAAAAAAAAAAGAAAAAAAGAAAAGAAAAGGACAACAGTTTGAAACGAGAGAGAAAATATTTATTTTGTTTTTTTATTTTATTAAGAAGATAAAAAAGATCAATGGTGGGTGATGGTTGTTGAGGGTGGATTATGATTGTTAGTGGAGTGTGAGTGGCTATTAGTGTTAATGGTGGGTGATGGTTGTTGAGGGTGGATTATGATTGTTAGTGGAGTGTGAGTGGCTATTAGTGTTAATGGTGGGTGATGGTTGTTGAGGTCGTTGTTGGTGGGACCGTGGTGGCTGTTGGTAATGGTGGGTGATGGTGGTGGGGTGGATTGTAGTTATTAGTGGTGCTGGTGGCTGTCGTTATTGTGGTTGGTGATGGTTGTTGGTGGGTGTAGTTATTAGTGGTGTGGTGGCTATTAGTGTTGTTGTTGGTGATGGTTGTTAGGTGGATCATGATTGTTGTTGGTGTGGTGGCTGTCGTTAATGGTGGTGGTAGTTGTTGGGGATGATTGTAGTTGTTGTTGGTGGGTATGGTGGCTATTAGTGTTGTTGTTGGTGATGGTTGGTGGGTGGATGATTGTTGGATAGGTGGTGGCTGTGGTGTTGGTGTTGGTGGATGGTTGTTGGTGGATGGTGTTGGTGGTGTTGTTGTTGTTGTTGTTGTGGTGGTGGTGGTTGTTGGTGGATTGTAGTTATTAGTGGTGTTGTTATTAGTGTTGTGGTGGGTGATGGTTGTTGGGATGGATTGTAGTTGTTGTTGGTGTGGTGCTATTAGTGTTGTGGTGGGTGATGGTTGTTGAGGTGGATTATGATTGTTGTTGGTGTGGTGGCTATTAGTGTTATTGGTGATGATGGTTTTTGTTGGTGGATTATGATTGTTGGTGATGCTGGTGGCTATTAGTGTTAATGGTGGGTGATGGTTGTTGGATTGGATTATGATTGTTAGTGGAGTGGTGGCTATTAGTGTTAATGGTGGGTGATGGTTGTTGAGGGTGGATCATGATTGTTAGTGGAGTGTGAGTGGCTATTAGTGTTAATGGTGGGTGATGGTTGTTGAGGGTGGATTATGATTGTTAGTGGAGTATGAGTGGCTATTAGTGTTAATGGTGGGTGATGGTTGTTGGGGTGGATTATGATTGTTAGTGGAGTGTGAGTGGCTATTAGTGTTAATGGTGGTGATGGTTGTTGAGGGTGGATTATGATTGTTAGTGGAGTGTGGTGGCTATTAGTGTTAATGGTGGGTGATGGTTGTGGGGGTGGATTATGATTGTTAGTGGAGTGTGAGTGGCTATTAGTGTTAATGGTGGGTGATGGTTGTTGAGGGTGGATCATGATTGTTAGTGGAGTGTGAGTGGCTATTAGTGTTAATGGTGGGTGATGGTTGTTGAGGGTGGATCATGATTGTTAGTGGAGTGTGAGTGGCTATTAGTGTTAATGGTGGGTGATGGTTGTTGAGGTGGATCATGATTGTTAGTGGAGTGTGAGTGGCTATTAGTGTTAATGGTGGGTGATGGTTGTTGAGGGTGGATTATGATTGTTAGTGGAGTATGAGTGGCTATTAGTGTTAATGGTGGGTGATGGTTGTTGAGGGTGGATTATGATTGTTAGTGGAGTGGTGGCTATTAGTGTTAATGGTGGGTGATGGTTGTTGAGGGTGGATTATGATTGTTAGTGGAGTGTGAGTGGCTATTAGTGTTAATGGTGGGTGATGGATTTGTTGAGGGTGGATTATGATTGTTAGTGGAGTATGAGTGGCTATTAGTGTTAATGGTGGGTGATGGTTGTTGAGGGGTGGATTATGATTGTTAGTGTGGAGTGTGAGTGGCTATTAGTGTTAATGGTGGGTGATGGTTGTTGAGGGTGGATTATGATTGTTAGTGGAGTATGAGTGGCTATTAGTGTTAATGGTGGGTGATGGTTGTTGAGGGTGGATTATGATTGTTAGTGGAGTATGAGTGGCTATTAGTGTTAATGGTGGGTGATGGTTGTTGAGGGTGGATTATGATTGTTAGTGGAGTATGAGTGGCTATTAGTGTTAATGGTGGGTGATGGTTGTTGAGGGTGGTTATGATTGTTAGTGGGTAGCAGGTAGCTGTTAGTGTTAATGGTGGGTGATGGTTGTTGAGGGTGGATTATGATTGTTAGTGGAGTGTGAGTGGCTATTAGTGTTAATGGTGGGTGATGGTTGTTGAGGGTGGATTATGATTGTTAGTGGAGTATGAGTGGCTATTAGTGTTAATGGTGGGTGATGGTTGTTGAGGGTGGATTATGATTGTTAGTGGAGTATGAGTGGCTATTAGTGTTAATGGTGGGTGATGGTTGTTGAGGGTGGATTATGATTGTTAGTGGAGTGTGAGTGGCTATTAGTGTTAATGGTGGGTGATGGTTGTTGAGGGTGGATTATGATTGTTAGTGGGTATGAGTGGCTATTAGTGTTAATGGTGGGTGATGGTTGTTGAGGGTGGATTATGATTGTTAGTGGAGTATGAGTGGCTATTAGTGTTAATGGTGGGTGATGGTTGTTGAGGGTGGATTATGATTGTTAGTGGAGTGTGAGTGGCTATTAGTGTTAATGGTGGGTGATGGTTGTTGAGGGTGGATTATGATTGTTAGTGGAGTGTGAGTGGCTATTAGTGTTAATGGTGGGTGATGGTTGTTGAGGGTGGATTATGATTGTTAGTGGAGTATGAGTGGCTATTAGTGTTAATGGTGGGTGATGGTTGTTGAGGGTGGATTATGATTGTTAGTGGAGTGTGAGTGGCTATTAGTGTTAATGGTGGGTGATGGTTGTTGAGGGTGGATTATGATTATTGGTGGAGTGTGAGGTGGCTATTAGTGTTGGTGGGTGATGGTTGTTGAGGGTGGATTATGATTGTTAGTGGAGTGTGAGTGGCTATTAGTGTTAATGGTGGGTGATGGTTGTTGAGGGTGGATTATGATTGTTAGTGGAGTGTGAGTGGCTATTAGTGTTAATGGTGGGTGATGGTTGTTGAAGGTGGATCATGATTGTTAGTGGAGTGTGAGTGGCTATTAGTGTTAATGGTGGGTGATGGTTGTTGAGGGTGGATCATGATTGTTAGTGGAGTGTGAGTGGCTATTAGTGTTAATGGTGGGTGATGGTTGTTGAGGGTGGATTATGATTGTTAGTGGAGTGTGGTGGCTATTAGTGTTAATGGTGGGTGATGGTTGTTGAGGGTGGATCATGATTGTTAGTGGAGTGTGAGTGGCTATTATTGTTAATGGTGGGTGATGGTTGTTGAGGGTGGATTATGATTGTTAGTGGAGTGTGAGTGGCTATTAGTGTTAATGGTGGGTGATGGTTGTTGAGGGTGGATCATGATTGTTAGTGGAGTGTGGTGGCTATTAGTGTTAATGGTGGGTGATGGTTGTTGATGATAGCAGGTGACCGTTAGTGGTGGCTGGTGTTTATTGAGAGCGAATAATGCGTTTGTGGTTCTAATAATAATTAAACTTACTTTTTTGTTCTCTTGATGGAAATGAGACGAGAAACTGAATCGTCATTTTTTATGACACTTTTTTTAAATAATCATATCGTCCCAAGCAAGGCATTTTACTGCCACTGTTTTGCTGGGGGTTACATAGGAGAAAAGGTATGACAAAGGATGACAGGTTATAGGGGGTGTCAGGAAATGGGTAAGAGAAGGATGAGAATACTGATGAGAGTGGAGTGGATGGAGAAAGGACCATAAGAGAGAGGAATGCAACTTAGTGAGATAGGAGATGACTTGATTTTACATTTAAATTCTTGGACATTGTAGCTGTCGGGGAAGCAAGTAAATGGAAAGGAATTCCACAGGTGGGAAGTGCGAGAAAAGAAGCTGATGGAGTAGAATTTGCTTTTACAATTTATTGGTTTCACAGTAAAAGCGTGGGACCTAGTTACTAATCTTGTGGCTCGAGTAAATTTATATATACGGGTCAACTGTGAGCTACGTTCATCGGAGCAGAAATTGTGAAAATATTTGTAGAAGAGACACAATGAAGCTACATTGCGCCGGTGAGAAAGTAACTGTATCTGCGCTGCCAAGTCGGGATCTATTACATTAAAGATGCTACGTTGGATTTTGTCAAGGACCCCTTGGTGGATAGCAGGAGCATCCAACCAGATATGGCAGCAGTATTCAATGCACGAGCGGATGGTAGAGTTATTGGTAAAACAATAACAAATGACATTGTAGTTTTATTCCCCACCCCTGGTCAAATCCGTTTCGAAATATTTTACTGCGAATCCAATTGTACAATTGCCGTGATATTTTCTTTCTGTCGAGATTCGCTAAAAATGTTTGAAGCCTTAGTAAATGACGGCACAGAATCCAAATAAAAATCAACATCACTCTTCGAAAAAAGAAAACAAAAACAAAACAAACATTTGATTGGATTTCAATGTTTACTGACTCCCCAAAATATCACGGCAATTGCACAATTGGATTCTTTTCTGAAATGAGAGCAAGAAACAAAATATATTAAAAAATATTCAATGTTATAATATAATTAGAATATACGGGGTACTGTGCATGGCCGTATCTGACTACCGGGCACACCGGGCACACCGGGCACGGGTCCCGGCCGATCCGTGCAATCATAGTGAAAATCCGGGCAAAGAAAAATGTTTTCGTCAGAAATCAAACTAAACAATTCATAAAGAAAGAAAGAAAAAAGAAAGAAAGAAAGAAAGAAAGAAAGAAAGAAAGAAAGAAAGAAGAAAACATACGAATGAACGCAGTAAAAATCTGTTTTTTTTATTTATTAATTTTGGGAGAAAAAGACTGGTCATACTCAGAAACTCCGAACCCGAGTTCCTGCTTTCGTTCATGTTCTGTGCCTAATTTCCATTGGAATAGCCAAAAAATCCGCAAAAACCATGATTTCTGGAAACGGATGACACTGATGACGTCATCACATTGTCAACTAATAAATCCGGGCAATTTTCTCTATGCCCGGTGTTTTTTTAGCATCAGCTACAGCCCTGGTACTGTGGATAAAGTGTCTAAATTGCGCAAAATTAAAAATGTAAACGATATCTCATTTTAACAGATATATTTACCTAAAATGACGCAAAAATATGTTGAAATACGAAGGAGTAAATTTATTCAATAAAATCGTCATTGGTTTCAACCATGACCTTCAACTGAATTCAGGATCTCCTGCATCTTATCTGGACGGTCTCCTTGGGTAAGTTGGTAAATGCTGCCATAATCCTTGCCTTCAGTTTATCTTTGGTGCCGACAGGGAGATTTGTTCCTTCCTCACCCAACTGCGCCTCATTCAATATCGCTCTCATAGCAAATATCGTTTTTTCTGTGAAAATATTATGAGATAATGATATCATAGAAATTTACTTGTGTAGTAAAGGAAATACTTGTACGTAAAATTGCTTAATATTAAAAAGTGGGCGGAAGAAATCTCTATATACTTTGTATTATTATGGTAGTGCGATGGATGAATTGTCGTTTAAATTACGTAAAAATAAAAATAACACATGCATCCCATTTTAGCAAATATATTTACCAAAAATGACACAAGTGCAGAAGTCAGATAACTTTCCTTTCAACATGGCTGTCTCCTTTTGTCTCCCTGTAGGAAGGTGAACATTCAAGAGTGTGAGACTCACCTTCCTGATGTTTCCAACTAGCGTCCAGTTGGCAGACAAAAATATACAGGGTTGTAAGTGAATACATGTCCCTATGTGGCCCAAAGACAAATGGTGAATATTGTGCTGAATATTTCTGGCGCTCAATGTACATACTGAAATTATCAGCCAATCAATGCTTACGGAATAGACTTGCCTGTAACAGAATGGAATCTCACAGGTTATTATTTAAACCACCTACCAATTTGCCCTGGTGTTTTTTGGTCAGTCAAACCCAACTTCTATTTTGGTTGAGTACTGGCTGTTTCTTCCACAAGATTTTTACAACAAGAACATCTTTAAATACTAAATTATCAATAAAATCGTCATTGGCATCAACCACAGCCTTTAGATGACTTTGGAATCTCTTGCATCTCTTCTTGTCGGTCTTCTTGTTTAAGTTGGTCATCCCGGCTCTACTTTGTTGACATTACACATTCACCTGTCAGCGTTAATTACAATTACATCCTTCGTTCGTGGTCCTTTTAAAAATCTACAGATAATTTATCATTAGTCGATCGTTCTCTTTCTTACTTTCTCCGAGAGAGAAAAGCGAAAGAATAACATTTTACATAAAATTATTATCATATCAGTTGACGTACCATACATGTCCTGCGTTTCGCCTCTCCGCTTTTCTCGGCCACCCAGCGTTTATTTCCATCTCCTTCTCTTTCTCTCAGCGCCTCATAAGAAAAGAAAATTTGATTTTTCTGGAAAAAATATACATACCCAAAGAGATATTTTCCAAATGTCTATTCCTGGGTTCGAATCCAGGGTCCGTCGATATCCATTTAACGTAATGAGATGTGACTATCGCCATAATCCTTGTCTTCGATTTATCTTTGATGCCACAGATGGAGTTTTTTTTTTGTCTCTTGTTTAATTGCATCTCACAACATAATAATCAATGGTGGGGGTGGGGGGGGAGTTGCAGTCAGGGGAGTTAGGTGGACAAATGTAAGGAGTGATGAAGTCGCAGAAATTGTCATGGCTGGGTTCTCCTGCTTGTGTGGCATGGTGCAGAATCCTGTTTCTAGACAGAGGGTTCTCCAGTAGTCATCTTCTTGACCCAAAGCAACACTACGGCCTAAAGGCACTTGATGTAGGCCCCGTATTAGGTCTGAGGCCCTGTGGGAAGATAAATGGTAGCATAACCCTGCCATCACTATAGATCACTTCAAACACCATGATATTGAACGTATATATAATCCAACTCTTTTCGAATACTCGACACAATTCTCAGATTGAAACCAAATCACTCCGAAATGTTCGTATTGGAACTTCCGGCGTGAATGCCAAGCAGTACAGTATAAAGTTTCCAAATTTTTGACATAGTGAATTAAGGTATGGCGCTCTTTTTATCACAGACGGTGTCCAACTGACCCGACTATACTGTGCAGTCGATAAAATAAAAAAAACTAGCAACGCGCATGCGGGAAATAAAAAATATAAAATGTCGACAATTTAATCATCGCACCCTATATATATATATATATATATATATATATATATATATATATAATTTACAATTAAAATTGTGTTTCATTTTCTACTTGTGTTTTAATTATCGATTTTGAGGTTTACTGATTGATCTTAAAATTTAACTTTAAAAATATATGAAAATATTTGACGCATCAATATATTTAATGAAATATCAAAGTTTGGGATGAAAAAAATTATGAACACATTTTTCTATTAATCTAAAAAATGCGATTATCAAGAACTTTTGTTTCTTGTGAAAGGTTTAAATATGCGTAACATATGCGTAACAAATTAGTTCTTAAAAAGACATAAATGAACTTCCCTTCATCATGTTTTCGAAATGATAGGGCCTAAGAACCACTCGAAGTAGAAACTTTGTTATGGTGCCCTATCTATAGGAATGGGCTCTTCCTCCGTCAATAGATACTAACCTGTGTGAATTCCGGCCGGGGAGGTAGTCAGGAGGCAGTCGTGTGACAGCCTAGAGATAGTCGAGACGCAGCGTAACTATACAGTTCGAACGTACACTTCTATTTGCTGACGACAAACACTCTTAATTGTATATATTGTTCTGTTATTCTAATACACTGTTTGAACCTACCTTCTTGTTTCCGTGTCTTTCTTACCGATCCAATCAGGCCGTAAAATCTTGGCGACGAAGATTAGTCATAACAAACTTTCAGAGACATTAACCTAAAATATCTTCAGAAGGTCTTACATTTTTCTTTGAATATTGTTAATTGATAGCAATCAGTGTCAATCAGCGTTTTTATGATCTAAAAATAGGTGTTTCCATCGGAGTGCCATTCACATTGCAAGTCCTTGTTGATGGAGGAAAAGAGATTCCGATCGTTTCTCTTAGTCTCCGCGCTGACACACTCAACAAATCACCCGAGATTGATCGTTTTAGATTAGTTCTAGCTGGCCGAAATTTGCATATGTTACACGTTCGTAACTTATAAATTACACCCATCAAGGACGCTCGTGCTTAAATTGTTGACTTCCGGCACTCTGCACGCGAAACGCGTTTGCGCTAGTTTCGGATTCGAAGGTCGGACATTTTTAATCAGTTAACGTTTTTCCTTGTTCGACCAGCATTTCATCTGGCCAGGGGCCAGGGACGGTTGCTACATTTGCGTAAGCGTCCGATATCTGCTTGAATATCACACATGCCACTCGTTGCCTCTTTGAACGGAGGACTGTAGTCGGTTCAGCAGAACACACAGGCTGCTGCCTTTCAGTTCCGCTTCTTCTTCTATGTGCCCTGTCCCTTCAGGACGTAGGCGATCATGGCTTTCCACGTTTCCCTATCCCTGGTGGCTCTGAGCACGCCTTCTCCTGTTACACCATGCAACCCTCGTTCCGTCAACCACCTGATTAGGTCCTTCAAAGATGTTATCCGTTGCTTTCCCCTGTCTCTTTTTTCCCTCTATCTGGCCTATTAGTATCAGGTTCTCCAAGCCCTCCTTCCTCATTGCATTTCCCAGGAACTTCAACTGTCTCTTCCTGATGCTCAGTATTAATTTCTTTTTGTTTTCATCATTTCCAAGACCTCATCATTGCTCACATGCTCGATCCATGATATTCGCAGCATCCTTCTGTAGAACCACATTTCAGTTGCTTCAAGTTTTTTATTCATCTTTGATGATATTGTCCAGCATTCACTGCCATATTGAAGGACGGACAGCACATAGCAATCCAGTACTCTCTTCTTTGTTTCTAGCGAAATTCTCCTGTTTCTTAATACTCAACTTCTGGAATGCTTCCTTCGCCATGCCAATTCGCCTTCGGATCTCTGTGTCACACTTTGCGTCTTCTGTTATAACACTTCCAAGGTATTTAAATTTTTGTACCTGCTTGATTCTAGTATCCCCGACCTGTATTTGGCATATTGGGCTACCCTTTTTACTGATGACCATGCATTCAGTTTTCGTGCAGTTTATTTCTAGTCCTTTCTTGTTACTTTCTTCAGCTACCTTCTGTAGAAGTAAAATAACTTACACCAAAAGCAAGTGATAATAATTTTCAAATTCAACAGCAACTGAAGCCACATTCGATTCACCACAAAATTGAGATTCTTTCTAATTGTCACATTTCTCTTTTATTCCCTAGTCCAGTGCTGCGCAGCTTGGCCGACAGGACTAGGCGGCAGTCGTTAGATTGTAAATATAGCGCATATGGTTTCGAATCCCATCCAGCTGAATTCCTTGCATTCACTTACGCACAAATACCCTTGGGAAAGGTATTAATCTGTCTCTTCCCTCCAGTTATGGGTTAAATAACAGGACAGATTGGTTTCTATAGCCATGGCTGGCAACCAGTCTACCGCAGAAAGCAATGGTAACCTACTGCAGGATAATATTCTGCTCAGTCAGTCATGTCTCTTTCGAGACATGATCGCCCAAGCGTGTATCACGTATGGTACTTAACTGACTGAATCTCAAGTAGATTAGACAAAGATCAAAAGATTTTTAATTTCATTTGGCTCATACTAATAAAACATAGTTAAATTGTATCCTCGAAATGTGTAAAATAAACGCTATGACCTTCATACTGAAAAAGAAAGTGACTTATCAATGAAGTTCCATACGTGATACACGCTTCAGAGATCATGTCTCGAAAGAAATATGATTGACTGGGCAGAAAATTTTCCCGCAGGAGGATACCATTACTTTCTGCGGTAGACTGGTTGCTAGCCAAGGCTATAGAACCCAATCGTTACTGCTAGTCAATCCTTTTATCTAGATTAATCAGTTAAGTGCAATACGTGATACATGCTTGGGCGATCATGTCCCGAAAGAGTCATGACTGACTGGGCAGAAAATTTTCCCAGAGTAGATTGCCATTACTTTCTATGGTAGACTGGTTGCCAACATAATCCGTCCCGCTAGGTAAACCATAACTGGACAAAAGAGCCAGATTAATACCTTTCCCAAGTGTATTTACAACTGGAATTCGAACTCGGCTCTCCGATTTCTCGCTATCTGCTCGATATCCCCTGCACCACAAGGCAAATCTTTAGTGACCAATAGTTTACCTTAATTCATAAGCTTAAAATATTTACAAGATTAACTTCGCCCATTTTCTAAATAGTGAGATTTCTGTCTGGAAATAATGTTATTTTTGTTGAAAAAAAGTGAAATTTCAGGAAAAAAATTCTTTTGTAGATTTCAGGAGAGTGCATTGTGAGTGCACAAATATATTGTCAAAAGCGATTGCAGTTGATAGTCTGTAGTGATGTAAAATTGTAAGGTTGGTAGTCTGTTGCGTCATGTTTATTTATTTATGGCAAAATCGAATCAAATTCATCAGTTGAGAAGACAGACTTATATTCAGTTTGAACTGAGATCCGCTCATCAGATTGTTGAGACCAGTAAAATACTCGAGTAGTTAGTTGCTTAGTAGTGTATGTCGAAATATTCATTGGGGATGTAGTAGCAGGCTAAGTAAAATATACTTCTTAAAGTATTTGTAAAGAAAATAGATAAATTAAAACACGAAACAAGTGAAGATAATAACAAAAAGCTCGGATTTCTATAACTCTCTCTCTCTCTCTCTCTCTCTCTCTCTATATATATATATATATATATAGTGGACTTTCAATATATATATAGAGAGACTCTCTCTCTCTCTCTCTATATATATATATATATATATATATAGTGGATTAATCCATATATATATATATATAGAGAGAGAGAGAGAGAGAGAGAGAGAGAGAGTGCGTGGACTTCCACTATATATATATATTAAAAGTCCTCTCTCTCTCTCTCTCTCTCTATATATATATATATATATATGGATATAATATATATATATATATATATATATATATATATATATATAGAGAGAGAGAGAGAGAGAGAGAGGACTTCTAATATATATATATAGTGGAAGTCCACGCACTCTCTCTCTCTCTCTCTCTCTCTCTCTCTCTCTCTATATATATATATATATATTGGAATCCACTATATATATATATATATATATATATATATATAGAGAGAGAGAGAGAGAGAGGACTTCCATTATATATATATACGGTTGAAGTCTACCTTTGGCCGAACATGACTACATTGACTTTGATATGAAGATTTTTATGGATTACAATTCTCTTGTTGGTGTCGTCTAACTCAATTTTTTCCCAATTAGTCCTGTCATTGATTTACACTTGAACCCACATATAGTACATGTCAATCTACTGCATAGCACTGGTCAATCCTCGTGATTTGATTAAAAATCCGAGTTGGACTAGTCGCATTCTTACACAACTTCCTACGGACATTATAAGAGAAGTCATTCTGAATGTTTTATTCAGTCATATTAAGTTCCCTGTTGTCATGATATTTCATATGAGTGAACGAACCTGCCTTTGACAGATTCAGCTGCAAATTTCACAGGCCAACTCTTCTTTAAATCCTTCTGCATGGATTGGGTGTCACATCTCATCTAAACTTATGTGTGCGTGTCTGTGTGCGTGTCTGTGTGTCGGTTACCTATAAAGTCCGAAACGGCTGAACCGATTTTCTTGAAAATTTACACAGTTGAACTATCAGCGTCTGCGAGTGTTCTTAGCTTGGTTTTCTGACGAGGTACCCCCGATAAATATCGAAAATCGATAATGGAAAAAATCGGGTTATAGAAGGAGTGGTCGGATTTTAATCAAATTTCCTACACTCATAGACAAAGACATAAGAAACGATATTCAGAAGTTTCAATGTTGTAGCTCTTACAATAGTGCAGAAAATCGATAATATATATATATATATATATATATATATATATATATATAAAAAGCAAGATGTTTGTGTGTGTGTCTGTATCTGTTTATCTGCCTGTATGTCTGTATTTTTTTCAGACCTTTTATTTCAGGTTTTGCTTCGGGTTTGACTCTATAATTGTAGTTCTTAGTCTCAGCCATGATACCATTTACTCTGAGGGCTTATTTAGCTTTCAAAATTCAGTTTACGACGAAAAATCTTATTTGATATCGATACCAGGAAATCAAAACTTGACTTACATCCATTCATTTTTCTTTCAGTCTACGGTTTTGCTTTAACTGGAAACCACTATTGCTTTTTAGTCTTTCGTGCCAACGTCCAAACAGTCTGAGCGCCAAGACCTTGGTTTAGTTTTAAAGCTTTCATTACACCCGAGCAACGCCGGGCTATACTGCTAGTCTTCCATATTCTTAGTAGCACACTTAACTTTAACAGAACGTATCCTTCCTTCTTCAAATTTCTTCACGCCCATACAACGTCCTTTCGCCATTCCATCTCTGTTCTTCGTTTTCTCCTCTCAAGTCTTTCTATCAATATTTGTCATCTTCAAAATGTCCTCTAGATAATTTTTCTATCCTATTTTGGTTCTCGCACGCAGGTTGTTTTTTTTTATCCCTTAGTTCTTCGTACATGTTTTGCTTTGTCATACGACAGTCTTCCTGTCTGACAACATGCCCACTCCACCTGTATGATCATGCACTCAGTACGAGACAAACCTGATTTTTGAAAGAAAACCGTATCTGGAACATAAACATGCCAAAAATGTTTTGAGATGGAGCGAAGACATTTTTTGAATACTTTCTAAGAGCTTAATATCAATTTTTGTAAGTTGTCCAGGTTTCGCATCTGTACAGTAAAGTAGTCATTACACAACTTTTGTACACCGTCAGCTTTGTCGTTATGGAGATGTCTGACTGTGATCAGAGTTTGTCTGTCTGTCTGTCTGTCTGTCTCTTGCTTTCTCTCCACACACACACACACACACACACACACACACACACACACACACACACATATATATATATATATATATTGTTCGTCCACTATAGTTTGAACTTTGGATCAACACAACACAGGATTCATTTGCATTTAATTTAGAGAAGATATTCTCAACATTAGACTTGTGATTCTCGTCTCAGACCTTTTCTTCTTCAATGGAAGATAGTCAATCATGGCTTTCCACAACTTCCTATACTTCGTAGATCTTAGTAAGGATTATCTTGTCACTTCTTTTATGTGCCGTGTCCCTTCAGGACTTAGGCGATCATGGTCATCTACCTCTTCCTGTTCCTTGTTGCATTTAATATATGTTGTCCTGTTATTTATCCCCAAACCTGCTCTGCCATGCATTTGTTAAAGTTCATCAATTATATCATACGCTGTTTTCCCCTGTCTCTCTTTTCCCTACGCCGTGTGAGTATCAGATTCTCCAAACCCCCTTTCCTAATTACGTGCCCCAGGAACTTCAGTTGTCTCTTCCTGATGTTTAGTATATGTTTCCTTTTCGTTTCCATTCTCTCCAGAATCTCGTCATTACTCACATGTTCAGTCCTTGGTATCCTCAGCAGCCTTCTGTAGAACTACATTTCTGTTGCTTCGAGTTTTTCCTTCATCTTTGACGAGATTGTTCAGCATTCGCTGCCATATAGGAGGACAGGTATCACGTAACAGTCCAGTACCCTTTTCTTTATTTTCAGCTAATTATTTTGTCTTTCAATACTCTGCTTACCCTTTGAAATGCGTCCTTGGCCACGCTAATACATCTTCAGATCTCCGTGTCGTACTTTCCGTCCTCTGTTAGAACACTACCAGAAATTAAAATTTCTGTACCTGTTTGATTTTAGTATATCGTACCTGTAATTGGCATTTTGGGCTCACCTTTTCTCTAATGACCATTCATTCAGTTCTCTTGTAGTTTATGTTTAGTCCTTCAGTTTGAAGATGCCGTCATTTATATGCACCAATATTGACGATCGTTAAAGATCTTTTGTTCAATTTGTGATATCATGCAAGGACAGAACGTAGAGTTAAGAATTCTATGGTTGAAACTTGTAGCGGTTGTGAGTTTCTTTCTGGTTTAATAAAGTTGCACGCTACAATTAATGTAAAAAAATCAAAATCAAAGATGATCTTTTAGGTCTTAACAGTAACTTGACTCGTTAACAGTTCTCGAGATTGATTTTTGCTCCAGGTTTGTCGCTTCCTCGATCCGGGAGCATTTATAAGTTGTCACAACACGCGAAAGAAGAAAAAAGGATTTGAAATAAAAATCGGGTTGTCGAAACAGAAAGAAAAAATGCTTAATCCACAGCAAAATACTGAATTAAACACACAACATTAACAATTCTTCAATGTTGTTTGTTCAGAAAAGAACATGAAATTTAGAAGACCTTCTTAGGGAGAACATCTAAACTTATTTATAAATGGAAATTTGTCTGTGTGTCTGTGTGTGTGCGTGTCTGTTACCTATAGACTCCGAAACGGCTGAACCGATTTTCTTGAAAATTTACACAGTTGTACTATAAGCGTCTGCGAGTGTTCTTAGCTAGGTTTTGTGTCGAGATGCCCCCGATATATATCGAAAATCGATAATGGAAAAAAATCGGGTTATAGAAGGAGTGGTCCGATTTTAATCAAATTTCATACACTCATAGACGAAGACATAGGAAACGATATTCAGAAGTTTCAATGTTGTAGCTCTTACAATAGTACAGAAAATCGATAATATACATATATATATATATATAAGGCAAGATATTTGTGTGTGTGTGTGTGTGTGTGAGTGTGTGTGTCTGTCTGTTTATCTGCCTGTATGTCTGTATTTTTTTCAGCCCTTTTATTTTAGGTTTTGCTTCGGGTTTGGCTCTAAGTAGGTATAATTGTAGTTCTTAGTCACAGCCATGATACCATTTACTCTGAGGACTTATTTAGCCTTCAAAATTCAGTTTACGATGAAAAAACTTATTTGATATCGATACCAGGAAATCAAAATTTGACTTACATCCATTCATTTTTCTTTCAGTCTTTAACTGGAAACAACTATTGCTTTTTAGTCTTTCGTGCCAACGTCCAAACAGTCTGAGCGCCAAGACCTTGGTTTAGTTTTAAAGCTTTCATTACACCCGAGCAACACCGGGCTATAATGCTAGTTATGCATAAAAAATGTATGTTCATAAAATAATTAAGGCATAAATTTCGAGATTTCCAAATGTTTAAGGCTGCAATATGGGATATAACAAAACGGTCTTTGAACGACTGTACAGTTTCACGGAAATTCTGTAGTGAAAAAGAATTGGTAAAAAATGTTTGAAAAAGATCAATGTGCCTGCAATGTCGCATACTTTCAAAGATTTTTCGGTTTCCAAATCCTTTATTGAAATGATATTACTTTTGCAGAAAGCGGTCGACATTACATATATTAGCAGGTAAAATGTAAATTTGAATAAGCGAGGTGGGAGAAAGAAAAATGTGATCCCAAATTATTTTATTTGAGAGATTGAAACTGATTTCAGAAAAAGTCAGCGATATCTTCTTCTTTTGAAGCAGAAATATGTCACCTTGCAATTATGGTTTCATCAATCTTACCCAGGTACATGGCTGAGGTGTCCACGGCGGTCCTCCTAAACTAAAATATCTAAATTGAGCCGAAGATTATTTACTTTTTTGGGTATTTTTCAAGACACTATCTGCCGATACAATCAGATAACATCGAGAGTTTCAAAACTGTCGGCATTTAACGAAACAAGTTATTTGTTATGAAAATCGGTTTAATGTCCCTTTCCTATTTTCCATGGTTCAAAAATATTGTTCCGTATTTATATTTTTCCTAGGGCAATATTTGTTCAAAGCCTGTTCTATAACCTGACTGGTTATAAAATAATTTGTATTTCTCAAATCCTTCTGAGATGAGGTAGTATTTACATTATTTACACTGTTCGGACTGTTGTCCTCATCTTTATTGACATATTTAAGATGATTCGACCTTGAAGACACGTGAATCAATGGATATAATTGTTGGGTAGGTTCAGTGATTTGATTGAAAGAACTGCGAGTTCAATACCAGCCTACAGCAGTGGGGAACAAATAACTTAGAGAGTTAAGTTAAAAGGGAGATAACTCATGGCTACCGGAAGTGGCATCACACATGGAATGAGAATAATATACTCCATTGATCGAAATAAAGGGTTCGGTACAAAATCAAACTTTACGGATTATTTAATCCCGAAATCGAAATATTTTGGGCACAATTTTATGGCTCCAACTAAAAATAAAATGTATTTTTGTTCATTCTGCTAGAAAATGTATTGTTGGTCATTCGAGTATAAACATGCATTATATTTTATACTTTTTTAAAAGTTGATTTTTATGGATGGGGAGTCACTATTTACCTATATTTGGGACCGTATCAGATGCTGGCACCCAGGGTCAGGGTGATCCCGGAAACAACAGCAAATCAGAGCTGTTGTTCCCCGAACCTCAATTCCTTTCCCCCAATCCTCTGATCAAAGGCCGGATGTACTTTATCGTCATACCCAAGGTGGCTATGTTTCAGTCGGGTCTTTCATCCAATTCATTTCCTATTTGAAATGATTGTTTGTGTTATTAGAATTGGCAGTAGGGTTTCAATCTTCACAAGGTTTGCAGCTCTTCAGGTTTCATTCGACGTTGTTTTGTACACGCAAAGGAAATCATTCATTCATCAAAACTTTATAAAAAAACAAAAATAAAAAAACAACAACAAACAAGTAGAAAAAAATAAAAGCAAAACCATAAAAATAATTTCATTCTCAAGTCCTCAATATGAAGAATGCGGGGAAAAAAAAGAAGAAAGAACAAGTTAGGATTGATCTCTTCCGGTCAAAATAATTACAGAAGTCTCCATTGGAACTCTGCATACCGTGTTTATTTTCGGTGCCCATTAATGTTACACCACTCACACATCATGAGATCGCAAAATTCAAACAGTTTAAGTTTTTCTTGCAGGTTTGTTTTGTTTTTTTTAATAGCCCAAAAAACATTTTTTATACTTTTGGATGTTGTCTCCTTGCATTAACTTAAGCATAAATACCCTTGGGATAAGTATTAATCCGTCTCTTCTCTCCATAGGTTAAATAACAGGACAGATTGGGTTCTATAGCCTTGGCTGGCAACCAGTCTACCGCAGAAAGCAATGGCAACCTACTGTGGGATAATCTTCTCCCCAGTTGGTCATGTCTCTTTCGAGACATGATCGCCCAAAGCGTGTATCATGTAAGGCACTTGACTGATTCAGTTGCTAAGTGAAATTCTGAGATTAAATGCACGCAACTTTAACATCCAGTCCTGTTATAGTTTTAGAAGAGATGAAAAAAAAAAAAGAATTTCTAACTGAATATTAAAAGTTGTATAAAGCATATCTCGGAGGAAGGCCCAAGAATGCATCGACAGAAATGGTGTAGCCACTACAGAATGAAGATAATTTGAATAATAGGTGGTGGGAAGGTTCGTCTAAAAGCGCTCCCTCCCTCCTTCCCTCCATCCATCCCTCCCTCTCTCTCTCTCTCTATATATATATATATATATATAAAATCGTGCATATGATTGTTAGAAGTCACTGAAATGTTTGATTTTAGATCAAAGGAATATACTCGTGGGTGGGGGGGGGGCGTCATTCGAAAGAGAAAGAGAAAATATGGAAAATAGGCAGAATTTGTTCATGTGAAGATCGATTGCCATTCGCTTTCCCACCCCTAACCACATGATTGCGTCCAAATAATTTCCCATTTGACAAAAGTTACATATACGCTGACTTTTGTGTTAAAACAAAGCATATTTAAATGAAACAAGACAGAAATTATATTTCTTATATTGAATTACGTTAGAAAAATGTTATCTAATTTATTTTTTCCTCAGCAGAAAATTCAGAAATTTTTAATAAAATTATTATCTCTGTCGTTTGCATTGTGATAACTTTACTGTGAACGTCATATTAACTTGTAAGGTATCCACGGTGAAGTTCTTTCCAATAAACACAAGAGCGGACTCTGGTTTTCTTTGTTCTAATCAGCTTTTATGCAATTACATACTTTTTCTATGTTAATCCAACGATATCAAAGATATCAACAATGATGTAAACAAATTATCGATTAGCTGATTACTTGTTCTGATGTTCAGTGGACTTCTAAACCGTTCATATCATTTTTTAACATATTAGAGTTAACAGAAATATGGCATTAATAAAATTTCATAACTCTCTTTGTCAAATTGGATTTACTTTTAAAAATCTAGAGAAAATGAAATCATCCGTGTGGGGTACAAAATTTTGTGGTTTTAAAAATATACAGCATGCGATGGGTAAATTGTCACGATTTTATATTTTAAATTCATGCATGCGTCTTGTTTGTTTTGATCTTGGCGACTGTACATTATAGTAGGGTCAGTTGGGCACCGTCTGTGAGAAAAAGAGCACCATGACGGAATTCCCACCGTCAGAAATTTGGAAAGGGCATGTCGTAATGTTTGGAATTCACAACGGAAGCTCTAATATGAACAATTCAGAGTTTTTGGCTGTCAATCCGAGGAAAGTGCAGAGAAATTGGAAAGATTTGGATGAATCTAATGGTGATTACGAAGGTATTTGAAGTGAAAACCAGTGATGGTGACGTTATGACTTCATTCATCTTCCCACAGGTCCTCACTCAACACGGAGGCCTACATCAAGTGCCTGGAGGCGGAGGTAGTGGTGCCTTGGCTCAAGAGTGTGACTGCTGGAAGACCCTATGTCTGGCAACAGGACTCTGCACCATGCCACACAAACATAAGAACCCAGTCATGGCTGTCAGACAATTTCTGCGACCACATCACCCCCCCTTACATCCGGTTATCTAATTCCTCTGACTGCGATCCCATTGCTTATTATGTGTGGGTTGTAGTTGAGCGAGAGACCAACAAAACTCATCGTCACACCAAAGTTTAACTGAAGGCAAGAATTATGGCAGCATTCATCAAATTAAACAAGGAGACCATCCAGAATAGATGCAGAATATTCTGAAGTCATCTAGCTGAAGACAATGGCGACTTTATTGAATAAATTTACTTTTTAGTATTTTAAGATATTTTGGTAAATATTGTAATTTTGGTAAGTATATCTGTTAAAATGGGATATCTGTGTTATTTTCATTTTGGCTCTATTTAGACTACAATTCATCCATCGCACACAGTATATTAATACAGCATGTACATATCTACTTCTACTAGGTGCCCTGTCCCTTCAGGACGTAGGCAATCATGGTTCTCCACGTCTCCCTATCCCTTGTGGCTCTTAGTATGTTTGCTCCTGTTACACCTCGCAAACCCCGTTCCGTCATTCACCTGATCAGGCCCTGCCAATATGTTATCCGCTGCCTTCCTCTGTCTCTTTTTACTTCTATCTGGCCAGTCAGTATCAGGTTCTCCAAGCTCTCCTTCCTTATTGCATGTCACAGGAACTTCAGTTGTCTCTTCTTGATGCTCAGTATTAATTTCCTTTTTGTTGCCATTCTTTCCAACGCCTCATCGTTGCTTGCATGCTCAGTCCACGATATCCGCAGCATCCTTCTATAGAACCACTTTTCCGCTGCTTCAAGTTTTGTCCTCATTTTCTATTATATTGTTCAGCATTCACTGTCGTATTGAAGAATTGACATCACATCGCAATCCAGCACTCTTTTCTTTGTTTCTATTGAAATTTTCCTGTGTGTTAGTACTTTACTCAGCTTCTGGAACGTGTCCTTTGCCATGCCAATTCGTCTTCGGATTTCTGTGTCGCAGTTTCCATCTCCTGTTAGAACACTTCTCAGGTATTTCAATTTTTGTACTTGCATGATTCTGGTATCCCCCAACTGTATTTGGCATTTTGAGTTGCACTTTTTGCTGATGACCATGCATTCAGTTTTTTAAAAAGTTTATTTGGATTCCTTTATAAATACATTAAAATAAAGGGGAGGAAGAGTAAAAAAAAACAAATTGAGAAAAAAGAGTCGAGAACAAAATATAGAAATTCACACAAAACAAATAAGAAATGGAAAAAAATTCTACCAGCAAATTAATAACTTACAGACAAATTACATTTATACGCATTAACGATTTATTCTGCTCTTTTCGTCTTTTTAATCATTGCACATGTATTTAATTTTTTATCCTCGATTATGCTGTTAATAGCGAGGTGCGATAAGCAGTTATCTCATTTGTGTTTCTCTTTTGTTATATTTTTCTATTCACCAATTTACGGTAATTAAATCAACAAAGATGAAATATTTGAAGCAGCTGAAAATGTGGTTATACAGAAGGATGCTGCGGATATCATGGACTGAGCATGTGAAGTGTTGGAAAGAATGGAAACAAAAAAGAAATTAATATTGAGCATCAGGAAGAGACAACTGAAGTTCCTGGGACATGCAATGAGGGAGGAGAGCTTGGAGAACCTGTTACTAACAGGCCAGATAGAGACAGGGGAAAGCAGCGGATAACATATTTGAAGGGCTTGAGCAGGTGGATGGCAGAATGGGGACTGCGAGACGTCACAGAAGAAAGTGTGCTAAGAGCCACCAGGAATAGGGAGACGTGGAAGGCCATGATCGCCTACGTCCTGAAAGGACAAGGCACATAGAAGAAGAAGAAGAATATTATTTCTGCATATCCTTGCCTTTGTCTTAATATATTTGCATATATTAATACATACTTTTAAAGTGTTTGTATTAAAGTCATAAAATAAATTTAAATAATTCATTTCTGGTTTTACAAAGAGCGTTATGAATGTTTACTCAAATAGATGTAGCCATGAAATATAACGGTCATTATACAAAGAAACAGGAAGTTATATAAGAGGCTTTTTTCCTGTCATGCGCATACATCATATGACGTCATATGACGTCATATGACGTTAAGATTCTGACAGAAAGAGAAATACAATTAGGACTTAAGCCAAGTTTTAACCTAACGCAAAATGTAAATGAAAAAAGCAAAAGAAAAAAAAGAAAAAGAAAAGAGAACGTGTTGTTCTCTTTACAAGAAACAAGCTATGTGTGGGTAGTAAAAAAATTAATGACCTGACCTTTTCAAAGTCTGACTAAATGACCAAATCTAAGCATTCTTGTTGAGAATCCCTACTGAGTCAAGTACTTTTTAGCACCTCACTTAGTCACTCTTCCCATATATATATATATATATATATATATATATATATATATATATATTGTGTGTATTTTGGCAGCATTTTTTCATTAATGCAGGTTTCATTGAATAATATAGACAGGTTCTGTCTATTAAATTTGTGTAGGATCCGTTCATACAGACTGATATACTTGATGGTGATATCGTTGAAAGACAACAAAAAATCACAATAATTGTTGATTTTTTTATCGGGTCTAAGCTTTCGGCTCACATAAGCCATTATCAAAGAGTAAATATTAACACACAGTAAACATAGAACATTTAAGCTATTAACAATAAAGAGAATTGAATTGAAAATATAAGTCCATCCCTACCGTGGCGGATGGCCGAAGACAGTGACAAAATAGTGGCGTTGTGGTCCCTGATCTGATTACAGGCATTTGAGTACGTTATTGGAAATATCACAATTGGTTGTATTCAAACCAGGTTTAAATTGTTTAATGTAGATTGCTTCCAGGATTTTTAGTTTCTGTTTATTATTTTCTTGTATAAGTATGTACGTGTTATTAACGAGCGTTTTTCTCAGAAGTGTGCGTTGATAACCGTGTTGTTTTAAATGACGGAATATATTTGAATTTTCATTTAAGTGCAACGTCAGACGCCGTGAGAGCGAATTTGTAGTGTGGCCAATGTAGATATTATTAAGGTTGTTAGAGATACATTCTCTAAATGGACATATGAATTTATATACTACATTTTTTTTTGTTTTTTTGCAAAACACTAACAGTGGGGGAAGAGTCGTTGCGGACGAATGAATTAGATGTAGTGGATTTAGTGTAATATATAATAAACTTAATTCTTTTGTTAGAGTCTGTCGGAGAAATATTAGTATTTATGAGTTTTTTTTAGGATGTTTTCATCTAGTTGGTAGTTGGGGTGCATCTGGCTACGGTATAAGAGAGTGATATGTTTAGGATTGGTTGGGTTAGTATCATGTGTTGTTTTTTCCATGTTAAGCTTTTTAAGAAAATAACGTATTTGTTCATCAACTATGTAGTTGGGAAAATTATTATTGATGAGTGTCTGTTTTATGTTTTTTAGTTCACTGTGGAAGTTCTGATTTGTAGATGAATTGACTTTTGCACGATATAATAGATTTTTTATAATGGCTATTTTGTAATAGTGGGGGCATTCACTAATATAATTGAGTGTGGAGGGATTTTTATTAGTGGGTTTTTGATACGGTGAGATAGTAAATTTATTGTTGTCAGTGTTAATTAATATATCAAGAAAAGGAATTTTGTTATCATTGCTAAGTTCATAAGTGAATTTTAAAACTGAGTTATTTTGAAACTGTTTTTGAAGTTGTAAGATTTCGTCGGTATTTTTAATAGTAGGATATCATCAACATATCTTAGATATATTGATGTTTTTTTAAATTTTGCAAAGGTAGTATTTTCAAGGTTAGACATGTAGAAATTACTAAAAGTCGGACCAAGCACTGAACCCATGGAGACTCCGTCACGTTGTATATATATAGTGTTGTTTGGATCAACAAAAGACACTTCAGTAGTACAAGCTAGTAGAATTTTTCTTAAGATGTTGGGATTAATTTTGAGTGGGGGTAATGAAGGATTACTGTAAACATTTCTTATAATTATATCAATAGTTTCACTGACGGGTACATTAGTAAAAAGGTTTTCCACATCAAGTGAAGCTATGATTTCATTGTTAGGTTTTTCACTCTTGAGGATTTGGATTGCCTCTGTATTTACTCGGAAGGTAGGGTGTGATAAGCTGGTTGATATGTTTAGTTAACTGGTATACAGAATTAGGAATTTGGGATATGATATGGCGGAGAGGATAGTTAGGTTTATGAGTTTTTATGGTTCCGTATATGTAACCAGGTTTATAGTCACCAATAATTTTAGGGAGTTTTAAGGAATTCTGATCAGCGTTGTTGGCACTAATGAGTTTATTAAGTTTAGATTTTAGTTGGTGTGTCGGGTTCTTGTTAATTTTTTAAAATTTTGTGGGATCATGAAGTATGTGGTTGAGTTTTGTGTTGTAATCTGATTTGTTAAGTACAACAAAGATGTTAGCCTTGTCAGCGTTTTTTACAATTATGTGAGGGTGGTTGCGTAGTTCGTGCGCGGCACTTTTTAGTTGTTTCGATAGAATTTTTGAGGAGCTTCTGCTTTTATCATGGCGATCTTTGAGTGCCTCAGCCTTAAGTAGGTCTTTCAGTTCGGGTTTAACGGTTATAAGTTTTTCATCTTGTAGTTTAGTGATGCTTTGATAGAGCGTTTCTATTTCAATTTTTTTAGTAAGCTGGTTATACTTACGGTATATATGGCAGTTAGGTCCAAGGTTGAGTAATTCTTTTTGGTGCTTAGTTAGTTCGTGGTTGGAAAGATTTATGAATTGATCTAATTTTTTTGGAAGAGTGATCGTGCCATTGTATAGTGAATTAAGTTTTTTTTACAATTTTTGCACGGTGTTCAACTCCAGATTTTGCAGTGATTTTGGATAGTCTGAGTATTATTTCTTCTAGTTGGTTTGAGGTAGTTATATCTTTTAGTTTGTTGTAGAGGTCATGTTTGTTCTTGTATAATGTGTCTAGATTTTCTTTCGCTATTTCAATTTGCCTTTTCACAAGGCTCCATTTATATATATATATATATATATATATATATATATATATATAATTGTAAATTCAGATAAAATTTAGAGAGGAAATAGCCATTTTCAACATGTCAGTTTAATACATACATTGTCAACCTCGTTTAAACAAAGAATGAGAAAAAAATTCTAATGCTGGAGTCTTGATTTAGTAAAGGAAGGGATGAGGAAATATATTATATTATAGTATATTATAGGGTTAAGCTAGCGGAATATTAGTAGTAATTTCTTCTATTGTAGTGGGAGGTATGTGGCTTGACCATTGAGTTAGTAGTAGTATGCTGGAGGGAAAAGGTAACTGCTTAGCCAAATTTTAAAAAATTCTGTTGTGACTAAATGGAAGAATAAGATAATTATTGCAATTTAAATTTATTCCTGTAACGGAACATACTAATGATCTCTTTACGTTCATTCAGAAGTACATTCTTATACTGAAATTTCAAAATTAAAAATTTTTTTTTAAATTTGAATATTTTGAAAATTTATTTTTTTTCAAAATTTTAATTTTTTCAAAATTTTAATTTTTCAAAATCTTAATTTTTTCAAAATTTTTATTTTTTTCAAAATTTCAAAATTTTAATTTTAAAGGAAGTGAAAGAACAGGTAGATTAAAACCCACTGTTTATGCATTTACTTTTTTTAAAATAAGAAAGTATAAATGATAATAAAAAATTCCACATGTTTTAAAATCGATAAAATTTGAAACGTAATCCATAGAGAATTCAAAAGTCTAAATCGAAAAGTAATAATCAATATTAATTTGAAATTAGTAAACGTTCTTGCTTTGACACTGGACTTAATAAATGATACTTATTAACCATACAAAAAACCTAATCAATATCCATTATACATCCACCCAAAGTCTAATCCCACCCCCTAACATAATCAAACATGTACCCTCCTCCATAGAATATCAAATTAGTAAAAACTCTTCTAGTGAAGAAGTATTTTATAATAATTTTTTTTTTAATCATCTCACCCCAAGCAAAGCATTCCACTGCCACTATTGCGCATGGGGCTACATAGGGGAAGGTAAAGAGAAGGAGTGGTTAGACAGGGAATGTCCGGAGGAAGGTGACAGATGAGTAAGGATAGCGAGGATGAGGGTTGGGCAGCTGGGAAGAGTGTTTGATAGAATGGGAGCAGGTTAGTGTGTCTATTGACCTTACATTTGAACTCCTGGAGATTGTAGCCGTCGGGGAAGCAATCGTTTGGAAGAGAATTCCACAGTCGGGAAGTGAGAGGAAAGAAACTGTTGGAGTAGAAGTTACGGCTGCATTTTATCGGTTTCACTGTAAAAGGGTGGGATCTAGTTGCTAATCTAGTATCTCGTGAAAATTCGTATCTAGGGGGCACCGGAGAGATTTTTATAATAAAGCACTAAGGAATAATGACTATAAAAGCCATGATATCAAATATATAAAAAATATTTGAAATGATTTGTTTGAACATTATTTTCGATCGATACTCGTATTTAAGTAGATATTCTGTTTTTAATTAAACAGTAATATTCATATCTACCTGCCTGATTATTTAATTGCCAGTTGTTTATAACCAAGTTTCGTTAATCTTCATAAAAAATAAGACTATAACAGGAAAAATAGAAATAGGAAAATCATTTGGTATATCCCTTCTTTTAACCAAATAGTTAGCACTAAGTCAGGGCTGAAGTTTCTAAATTTAATTGAGAGATATTTCCCTAAAGAGTAAATCCCTCTGAGTAAATTCTTTTTATAAAAACACCCTTAAATTAGCTTATAGTTGTACAAATAATCTATATATATATTTTTAAATAAAAATAATAAAACTTTAAATCAGCAGGTAAACCAAAGTAACAATAATTATCTAAATAATGAACATAACAATAATAAAAAATTATGTAATTACTGAAATCCTAACTGGAAAATAGGTGTCTAACAAATTCTATTGTCTACCAATGTACTATAGAATCAATTGAAAACCCAACTATTAAAAAAAGTTTACATTGGATCTACTAAGAACACTTTTCAGCAACGCCGGTATTTGCATTTAACTTCTTTAAAAAATAACAAGTACCAAAACCAAACATCCCTTCCTACGTATTTTTAGAAGTTAAAAGATTCAAACAAAACCCCAAAGTAAAATGAAAAATTCTGAAACAGCAAGAATCTGTAAGTCATTCTATGGCATCTACCATTTGTACCTGAATGAAAAGCTACATATTTTTAGGGTTCTGAAAAATAAAGTAATACTGAATCGGAAAAATGAATTGACGAAACATCGAAAATAGTTTTTTATAAAATTTAATTAATTACAGTTGGTCATTTATAACTTATGCTCCAATATAACATAAAAATTAAAAAAAATATTTTACTAAAATAAATGACCCACACAATATTTATTTGGTTTTCATAACTACAATATACCTTAGTATACCATAATTATTTATTTCTAATTCTAACCGAAACATTCCAGCCTTTTTAACTCAAGATATAGTACAAAATCAAATTTTAAAAAACCTAAAATCCAACCTGCTGTTAAAAATTATTGTCAACCCATTTAGATAATGTATGGCCCCATTATGTATCTTATCCAGACAAAATTAAAAAGTGTCATGTCATGTCATCAGCCTACTCTGTTTCTTTTCGCTACCCTAATCTTCATCTTCATAGTTCAACTTAATTTTAATTTTTGATTGAACAATATTGACACACCTACAAGCATATTCTCCAACTAACACTACCTAAGTTTTTAAATAACTATGATTTCATCTTATATTTTCTAAATAAAGCATTTTCAAAATATCACCTGAAGAAGGACAGTATTGTTCTGGAACATGAACATTTTTGTGAAGTGATACAATGCGTTTATAAACCATTGTAATAAGAAAATTACAATATATATATATATATATATATTTATATATATATATACATATATATACACATATATATATATATATATGTGTGTGTGTGTCTATGTGTGTATATATATGTGTGTATATATATATGTATATATGTATATATATATGTCTATATATATGTCTATATATATATATATAGAGAGAGAGAGAGAGAGAGAGAAGTTTTTATATTGTTCTTCATTTAGATATTAATAATATTCATCTATAAGTTCCAATGTTGTTTGCCGTTCTTAATTCCTGTTAGATAAACTACATGAAAATATTGACTCAAAATGGTTTCCCTGAAAAGAAAGATTTGAATGAAAGATCTTTGTCTTTGAAAACCCAGATAATTTCACGATATTGACGGAAGTATTTTCTGAAAGAATTGCGTATCGCTACCGATACACAATTATTCGATCTCTGCAACGGATTATAACTGGCTTCTTCTATTCTTTAAAAACTTATAAGCCTTATTATCTCTTACTTTGTCAAAACAATAAAACATTTTCTCCATGTTATTTGGTGGCTGTAAAGAAAATCTGCGTCATTTTTATTCATAGATTTATTTTTTTCTATTTTATATCGGGAAAGTTCGGAAATATGTAGAAGAGAAACAGGAATTGGTTTTTCTAACCGGAAGTTTTTAAAGAGAAGTGCGTTCCCAGTTTTTACAAATCACCAATCGCAATGCTACAACAGAGCTAACCTAAATAAAATTAGACATTATTCGAGATAAAGAGGTTCTGAACCTATTTAAGCAAACGGCGTATTTAGGAGCAAATGAAAATACCACTGCGCATTTAGCAAGGGTATTCATTTATCAAATTACTAATGCGTGAAATTTAAAAAAATATACAGTTTCATTATAATTAATGCCATTTTCATTTTATAAAATTTTCAGAGTAATACAATTAAAAAAATTGGAAATTTATTAAATAAATGCTTAATACTGCACATCGGAAATTTCGACAAAATTAATTCAGCATTCAATATGGCTTTGTAAAAAATTTAAATTAAACAAAAAATACAATTATATGAAAAAAGTTAATATTTATTCAAATAAAGGAAAATTTTAAAAGTTAAATAAAAATGTTTTTAAAAGTTAAATAAAAAATTTAAAAAATGCTTTAAAAATATTAAAAAGTATTTAAAATAAGATAATCGTAGAAGAATGAAAAGAATTATTAATAAATAATACTTATTCATTTATTCAAATACTATCGCTGTACCATTGCTACTTCCCCACACAGAAATATAATATGGTTTTTCTGTGACAATATTTAACGACACATTTAAGAGAATCTTGCGGCAGGCTAGTGCGCCGCGACATGGGTGCCGAGAAAAACTAATTTAGATGAAGAGGTTCGAATATGATATTAATTGATAGCAAATTCAAGAAAATGCTTCTCGACATCCTGAGAAATGTGTAAAATTGACTAACTTTAATAGTTAAGTATTTCTAGCTTTTTTAATGTTCAGCTCCAAACATAGATTTTTTTAAAATAAGAGAACTATCCGAACCAATGAAACGATCATAAACATAACACATAAAATCTAAGGACTGAACGCTGAGAATATAGAAAAATGCTTCAGGGAAAGAGCGAATATATCGGAAAACTCTTCTACGACTAAAGAGAACAGCCGACAATACACAGAAATATGGACGGACCAGAAATATTAAAAACGGAAGTGGAAGCTGCACTGGCCTTATTAAATAGAAACGAAGCAGCAGGACCAGACCGAATGGTAATAGAAATACTGGCAGCCCTAGATGCTTTCGGCATAGACAATATTATAGAAATAATAGATGAAATTTGCAGCAGTGTCGATATAGCAGAACAGTTAGTGTGATCCATTTTTAAAGCGCTAAGAAACCATGTTCAAACGAACGTGAACTCCTTCAGGCAATCATCTTAATGAGCCATATGCCCAAACTTTTTATCCGAATTCTGAAGAACAGAGCGCACTGCAGAATCAGACCAGACAGTGTGGGTTCATCAAAGATACTGGAATAAGGGACGCCATATTTATGCTTAGAATCTTATCAAAAAGAGCAATACGAATGCAGAATGACGTATACCGGTGGTTTGTAAATTATGCAAAGACGTTCGATAAATTACGGCACAAAGATTTGTTGTAATTGCTCAGCAACCTTGACATATTCAGGAAGTATATTAGAATAACCAAGAACATATCCTAGCAACAAACCGCCCACATACTGATAGGAAATTAGTTCAGCATGTATACAAAAATTGGAAGCTGTGTAAGATAAGGATGTCTTTGGGAAGTGAACTCATTCAACCTATACAATAAGAGAATTCTGAGAAAAGTAGAGCTCTGCCTTTTTATCGGATTGTTCCATACCGATAATCGGATTGTTCCATACCGATAATCGGATTGTTCCATACCGATAATCGGATTTTTCCATACCGATAATCGGATTGTTCCATACCGATAATCGGATTTTTCCATACCGATAATCGGATTGTTCCATACCGATAATCGGATTGTTCCATACCGATAATCGGATTTTTCCATACCGATAATCGTCCAGAAGACCTAAACAGATCTATTTTCTAAGCACTGCCTAAAACGTAGGTGCAAACAAATCTGAACTCTATTGGACAATCATCTTAATAAGCCATATAACAAAACTCATCATCTGAGATATGATGAACTTAGCATGAAGCAGAATCAAATCTGAAATAACAGCAGTATGAATTCAATAAAGGCACTGGAACAAGGAATGCAATGTTTAGGCCCAGAATGATATCAAAATAAGCATTACAAACGCAGGAGATGGCATATCCATGTTTTATAGATTAAAAGTGTTTGTTAATGCACGTCACAAATGGAACTGCTGGGTAACTTTTGGAAAGGGTACAATAGTTAAGAACCTAAACAATGAATTTAGCGGATATACAAAAAAAAAAAAAAAATGGTGTAAGACAAGGATGTGCTTTATCACCGGACTTATTCAAACTATACAGACAGGCGATTCCGAGAGAACAAACTTCTACCAGATTTAATTTTTGGCGGCTACAATCTTAACATTATTACTGCCTTTGAATTTAAAAATTTTTCATACCGTTTATTTATTTTCTTTCAAAATGTAACACTTTTCCTGCTACAAGGCAATATTTGATTTTAAGCTGTAATATAGTCCCTGATGATGAACGATGACGTTCGTAAGTACTAGGACAACCTTTAGACAATTTTTATACAAATATAATTCGGAAATAAAAATTCTAATCAGAAAATATGAAAAAATTCAAAAGAAAATATATAAGACTATGTTGTCTCTATCGTTTTAACACAACTTGTTTAAAAGAAAAGATGCTGCCAAAATATACGTACTTTAAATCTTAACACAAGATATGCAGATGAAACAGTGTTGATAGCAGATACTGAAGGAAAACTACAAAAGCTCTTCGAAAAATTAGTGAATGAAAGGAGAAGAAAGGATTAAGTATAAACTTCAAGATAGAATGCATGGTCATTAGCAAAATGATGAGCCGTAATGCACATTACGAATCGAAAACACGAAAATCAAAACAAGTACAAAAATTAAAATATCTGGTAAATGTTCTAATAGATGTGCGGCACTGAAATCTGAAAACCCATTGGGATAGTCAAATATGCCTCCCAAAAGCTAAGCAGGGTATTAAGAGACAGAAAACATTCTTTTGAAATAAAGATTACGGAACTGTTAGGTGATATCTGTCCTCGTATAAGGCAATGAATGCTAGACGCTCTTCTCAAAGACGAGGAAGAAACTTGAGGCAACCGAAATGTGGTTCTACAGAAACATGCTGAGAATAACATGAACCTAACATTTGAGCAACGATAATTTTTGAGATAAAATGGAAATAAAATGGAAACTTATACTTAACATTAGAAAGAATCAGTCTAACTTTCTGGGGCACATAATGAGGAAGGAAGGTTTGGAAAATGTAATACTCACAGGACAAAGAGAGTAAGCGAGACAGAGGAAAAAAGCGCGTAACATAATTTATGAGCTTCAATAGATGGAAAAACAGGGTTTAGGAGAAATAACGAAAAGAAAATTTATTAAAGACAACAAAGGAAACGAAATTGTGGAGAGCCATGATTGCTTACGTTCTGAGCGGACACGACCCATAAAGAAGAAGAAGAAGAAGAAGAAGAAGAAGAAGAAGAAGAAGAATGTACAGTTCAATAGTTTTATTATTTGGATGTCAGTTTAATGATGGGATTTGTTATTAACTGAATGAACGTGAGTTGCAATGAAGGTCAGAAGCAATATTCGTATGTGACATTTTGATGAAGAGAATCTGAATGAATTTCGACTAATCAAATGTTTTAATAACTTCTGCGTACCATGGATTTCGACACAAGATAAAAAGGAAATGGTGACTATAGCAATGAATGAAGGGAGTATTAACTGATCAGAATATGCAGCAAGAATTTAGACTTGTCTAATTGAGACAAGGGTGTCTAATTGAGACAAGGGTGTCTCAAAAATTGCATAAAAGAAACTCACTTCTTTCTCTGGTTTTCATTATTCTTTTTCTGTTCAGAAATGTACGCATTCAGTTGCTGGTTGTACTTTGCATTTATTTCAGTAATCTTGGAATTATTTCGAACTCTTGTTCTCTTGTGTTATAATAGACACAACGTTTCGAACAAGTACCAAGTCATCATCAGTTGTCCATAGATTGGATAATCATTATATGCGAATTATAGTTCTTTCATATTGGAATCTAGTACTCTCACTACCAAGTTAGGTACTCTCACTACCAAGGATCGAACTCATGACCCCCAGATGATACTAACACATGTATAACTAACTACTATATCCACTACCCCACCGTCCCGAAGGACACTAGTGGTGTGTTTTTGGAGCCTTTTATATTCAGTGTCAGATGGATTTTTGACAACTGGATTATGTTAGTGGGATCGTGCCATTTGTCGTAATAAATAAGATGAGTAATTTTCAATAATCTTGGAATTATTTCAAACTTTTGTTCTTATCTTGGTTGATATTGGTGTTATAATAGACACAACGTTTCGACCAAGTACCCTCTGATTTCACAGGATATTTCGCAATAATCAACGAGATATTCCACATCAGCCAATCTATGGACACCTGATGATGACTAGATTACTGGTTGTACTTATTTAAACATTCACTAATTAAAAATCAGAACAGAACTTTTTTTTTAAATCGACTTTTAAACAATTTAAAATGAGGTAAGTTAAAATATAGACTGGTTGAAAATTTGTGTTTTAAAGAATTTAAATATAAATGGAATATAAACAGTTATTCTGTTTTAAAATTTTCATCAATAAAATAAACATTTTTATGATCGGAATTTTTTTTTAATCGGTATCACTCCATGCAAGGTAGTAAAGCCACTAAGATACAAGTGATTAGGAGGTGCGGAAGAATTAAGAATAGGAGCATTAATAATGAGAGGGAAGAGGAAAGACAGTAGATAGCGATTGACATTGCATCTAAATTTATGCAGATTAAAGTTGGCTGAAAAGCATGGAGCTGTAAGGGAGTTCCATAAGCGGAAGGTGCGGTAGAAGAAACTGTTAGCATAGAACTTACAGCTACATCTAGCCAGCTCAATTGTAAGTTGATGAGATCTTGACCGCTAAAAATTTGAAGTTTAGTTACAATAGTGAAGAGCCAATCCGAACAATTAGCATAATTAAAGAATTAAATATCCATTTTTCAAATAATTGGGGTTTGCTTATGCATCAAGATGTTTTTGAATATATTTCCCAAATCAAATTGCTTTACACTTTAAGAGGACATCATTTTCCGCTGTCTTAGTTGGAAAGAGAAAAAGTTCATTCATATTTTATCGGATATGATAGAAAATCGATTAAAAATTGGGAAGTGAAATAAAAACGTAATTATGTTCCATGACCGGGAAACGAAAAGAAGGCTGAACCCATGAAAGAACACACGAGAAAAATAATTGGAATAACATATTTAAAGATGCGAAAAAATTGCAATTATTTTTAAGAGTTGAGAAAATATATCATTATTGAAAGCATGGGTAAACTATACCCTTACACACACACAGACACACACACACATATATATATATATATATATATATATATATATATATATGTGTGTGTGTGTGTGTGTGTGTGTATTATATATATATATATGCACACACACACACGCATATATATATATAGAACAGTAAAAAAGGTGATGGTTGAACCAACAGACGGTAGTTAAAAATGTTCAATGCGGAATCATATGTCATCGAACGAAACACACACCACTTACTTGCTACTATTGATTCAACCATACTGGTCTCCACAGGCAGTAAAGTACTTTATTACCTGAGGAGATCGGTGGGGTGAAAACCTAGGTAGCAAGTAAGTGTGTTTCGTTTTATGATATATATATATATATATATATATATATATATATATATATATATATATAATAGCTGAACGCTTGTTTTCCAAGTATGTCTATCTGTTTAGTCGACTAGTTAATCCCTGTTGTAGACACCTGTTTAGGCACGTCGGTGATCACACTACTGTTACGTTCAACGGCATAATCTTGCGAGATTAACAGTTTGAACAAGGCTAATATTTAAAACCCTCGGTCACGATGGCTAGTATCTTCCTGCTTGTAAAAGCATCGACGAAAAATTGTTTCACTTCAATTTCACTCACATGGCTTTAGACACCCCGTGGGTATCATTTTCAGGCACATTCCTTCAGACCGATAACATCAAGAAGTCACCTTCCTGACAAATCAACCATGATGAGATTCGAACCCGTGTCTCATGTTCAGAAAACAAACATTGTAACCACTCGGTCAAAAGAATAAGTAGAAAACGCCAGTGTTCTGGTGGCAAAAGGCGGATCCAAACTAAAAGTTTAATGAGAGGCACTTCGCTTCTTAAAGTTAATCGATGCCGGAGACAATTATTTTTTTTACTTTTTTTTCATATTCAATATCGGAGTGACGAAATGGGGTGTGGTATTTTGAATTTAATGAAAGTCGGTCTATTCATGTGTTTTGTCAAATTGATATTTTGAAAAGCTATCGGCGTCGAAAGTTGAGCAGCGTGTCAAGGTCACTGTGATTGATTCAAACCGGAATAATATTCCTGGCCGAATTTTAGCGTGTTACTTCAAATAATAGAAAAACTAACGAGGCACAAAGTGAAAATTCGAGAAACAATTTGATAAATTCGAAAACGCTTCATTATGACTTTTTTTTTTGGAGGTGGGAGGTGGGTATCATTTTACAAGTAACTCCGATTACAAGTAATGACTGTTCATCAGTTGTGAGTGCAAATAAAATATAAGATGTCACATGATTACATATGGTTCGACTGATTATAGATGTCGCTCGGGTTGAGAGAATCAGAAGCGATAACAAGAAAGAAAAGAAAGAAGGAACAAAGAAAAGAAAGATAATCAAGAAAAATATATAAAAGGAAGAATAAGTAAAAAAGAAAAAGAAAGAAAGAAAAAAGGAAGAAAGAAAAATAAAAGTATAAGAAAGGCAATAACAAAGAAAGAAAGAAAAAAGAAAGAAAGAAAAAAGAAAGAAAAATAAAAGTATAAGAAAGACAATAACAAAGAAAGAAAGAAAAAAGAAAGAAAGAAAAAAGAAAGAAAGAAAAATAAAGGTATAAGAAAGACAATAACAAAGCAAGAAAGAAAAAAGAAAGAAAGAAAAAAGAAAGAAAAATAAAAGTATAAGAAAGACAATAACAAAGAAAGAAAGAAAAAAGAAAGAAAGAAAAATAAAAGTATAAGAAAGACAATAACAAAGAAAGAAAGAAAAAAGAAAGAAAGAAAAAAGAAAGAAAAATAAAAGTATAAGAAAGACAATAACAAAGAAAGAAAGAAAAAAGAAAGAAAGAAAAATAAAGGTATAAGAACGACAATAACAAAGAAAGAAAGAAAAAGAAAGAAAGAAAAAAGAAAGAAAAATAAAAGTATAAGAAAGACAATAACAAAGAAAGAAAGAAAAAAGAAAGAAAGAAAAAAGAAAGAAAGAAAAATAAAACTATAAGAAAAACAATAACAAAGAAAGAAAAAAGAAAGAAAAAATAAAAGTATAAGAAAGAAAATAACAAAGAAAGAAAGAAAAAAGAAAGCAAGCAAAATAAAAGTATAAGAAAGTCAATAACAAAGAAAGAAAGAAAAAGAAAGCAAAAATAAAAGTATAAGAAAGACAACAACAAAGAGAGAAAGAAAAAAGTAAGAAAAAAGAAAAGGGAATGAAAGAGTAGAGGGAGAGGAAAATAAGAAGTGAGAAGAAGACATTGAAAGAGAGAGAGAGAGAGAGAGAGAGAGAGAGAGAGAGAGAGAGAGAGAGAGAAGAAAAGATGGAGAATTGGAAAACAAACAGAGCGAGAGCAAAATGAAAAATGGTGTCGAAAATTGTCAGAACTGGAAGAAAAATCAAAGGAAAAGAGAATTTATTTTTTTTTAATCAACTACGCCATTTGCAAGAAAAGTTGTCATGATTCCTTTTGCAAACTGTAAAGAGAGAAATTTAATCGTTCTGAATGAAACAATTATATTTCTTTGATGAGTTAGCATTTACACTTGACCCAAAAGTTGAGTTCAATACGAGGCTACAGCAGTGGTGAACAAGTAACTTAGAGAGTCTGGTTAGAGGGAGATAACTCATGACTACCAAAAGCAGTTTCGCACAAGGAATGAGAATGATATATCCCAGTAATCATAATAAAGAGTTCTGTTCGAAATTCCTAGCTCCTGAAGAAAGCCGGTGCCTACAACGACCGAAACGTCGTACAAATTGGCAACAAAGATGATAGTCCGAATAATGTAACTAGTGAAACAGTTCTTGTTTTCAAAGAAATACTAAACACCGCTAATTGCAAAATCAAACCTTTGTATAAAATTTCTACAGCTGCAAAGAGATTAAGATGATTTTTCTGTAAGAATAAAATGTGCCTTTCATTATACGACAGACAATTCTTCCTATTCTTTGTGATTTTGAACTAAACAAATGTTAGCCAAGGAAAAGTCAGACATTGAAAGAAAAATAGGATGAGTTGTAAATCAATAAAATAGAGCGAACAAATTTACAATGCAGGTAGGCTTTTTGTCTCCTGGAATGACTGGCGCGACACACTCTTCCTAGGCCATTATTTTTTGCAGAGAGAGAGAGAGAGAGAGAGAGAGAGAGAGAGAGAGAGAGAGAGATAGAGAGAGAGAGAGAGAGAGTCTGAAATCTCTCCGTAAAATCACATTATATCAAAGCCAATGTTTTAGTAATACAATTGTGAAATATATATATATATCTTCAGCGAATATCACATTTTATGGAAGCCAATGTTTTAGTAATAAAATTGCTATTATTTTATTTGAATTTATTTTCGTGATTTTTTATCTAACTTTTTATCTAACTTGCCAATGTGGACAATAACCTGTTTTGCAAATGTGCAATTGTCTTACGTCGCTCTATTTATCGAGCTTAAAGTTTCGTAATTGTGACTTGTGCAACTAAAACATATTCTGTACAAGAACTTAAGAGAATTCTCAGCATTTGACGTGACAACATCTCTAACTTTAAAAGAACTTATCATTTTGCTGCCTACAGAAAGAAAGAAAGAAAGAAAGAAAGAAAGAAAAAAGGAAAAATAAGCGAAAGAAAGAAAAAAGGAAAATAACAAGCAAAAGAAAGAAAAAAAGAAAAGGAATAAGCGAAAGAAAGAAAAAATAAGAAAAAGTAAATATCAATCAAAAGAAGGAAAAGAAAGAAAGAAAGAAAGAATGAAAAAAGAAAAGAATAAGCGCAAAATGTAAAAATAAGAAAAAATAAATATCAATCAAAAATGGATAAGAAAGAAAGAAAGAAAAAGAGAAAGAAAGAAAGAATGAAGAAAGAAAGAATGAAAAAAGCGAAAGAAAGTAAAAATAAGAAAAAATCAATCAAAAGAAGGATAAGAAAGAAAGAATGAAAGAAAAAAGAAAAGAATAACCAAAAAAAAATAAAAATAAAATAAATAAATATCAATCAAAAGAAGGATAAGAAAGAAAGAGATAAAGAAAGAAAGAAAGAAAAAAATGAAAAAAAATGAGAAAGAAAGACAGAAAATAAAACAAATGAAAGAAAAAAGAGAATACATAAAGAGAATGAATGAAAGAGTAGAGGGAGAGGAAAATAAGAAGAGTGTGTGTGTGTGTGTGTGTGTGTGTGTGTGAGAGAGAGAGAGAGAGAGAGAAGAAAAGATAGAGAATTGGAAAACAAAAGGAAAGAGAGAGCCAGGATGAGAAATAATGAGGTAAATAGTCAGAACTAGCCAAAAACATGATCCCCCACCACATTGCTGTGTTCTAAATCGTGGTGGAAAACTGTTTCTATGGAAGACCCAAAGTCAAACCTAGCCATAAACCGTTCTCGACAGAACGGTTTATGAAACGGCTCAAAATGTTGACATGGTACATTGGGTCAGTAAGGCTGTTCGTTTGCTACATAGACGAAACTTTTTAACTTGTTTTGTAATAATTTTACGAGATAATTAGTTTTGTATGAAGAACACTCCTTTCAAGGTATCATAATTTCCTATTTATCTCTTGAAAGACTGACCGAAATTCCTGCAAAGATTTGAGATGCGAAAGAAAAATAATAATAAAAAAAGATTTGCTTAGAAAACATTTTGAATAATGCCTTCTTCTTCTTCTTCTTCTTCTTCTTCTTCTTCTTCTTCTTCTTCTTCTATGTGCATTGTCCTTTCATGACGTAGGCGATCATGGCTTTCCACGTCTCCTTAATCCTGGTGGCTCTAGCACACTTTCTCCTGTAACACCATGCAACTCTCGTTCTGTCATCCACCTGCCCAGGCCCTTTAAATATGTTAACCGTTGCTTTCCTCTGTCTCTTTTCCCTCTATCTGGCTTGTTAGTATCAGGTTCTCCAAACCCTCCTTCCTTATTGCATCTCCCAGGAACTTTAGTTGTCTCTTCCTGATGCTCAATATTAATTTCCTTTTTGTTTTCATCCTTACCAAAACCTCACCATTGCTCACATGCTCGGTGCACGATATCCACAGCATCCTTCTGTAGAACCACATTTCAGTTGCGTCAAGTTTTTCCTTCATCTTCGATGATATTGTCCAGCATTCACTGCCATATTGAAGAACTGACATCATATAGCAATCTAGTATTCTCTTCTTTGTTTCTAGTGAAAGTTTCCTGTCTCTTAATACTTTACTTAGCTTCTGGAACGCATCCTTCGCCATGCCAATTCGACTTCGGATCTCTGTGGCACACTTTCCGTCTTCTGTTAGAACACTTCTCAGGAATTTCAATTTTTGTACCTGTATCCCACACCTGTATTTGACATTTTGGTCTTCTCTTTTTGCTGATGACCATGCATTCGGTTTTCCTGCAGTTTATTTTGAATAATGACAACGTCAATTTCATTTCGAGGTAGTAAATGTCATTTCTATCCACCAACCGTACGTACAAATATTACTAACTGATCAATATCAATAGCAAAGATTTATTTCAACTCAACCAAATATGGGAAAAGACTGTCATATACGTTAATTGTTAGTCTTTTACCACCTAAGCATTTAAATTATTAATATTAGAGTTTTGAGCAATTTGGCAAGAATTGGAAGTCTACAGGATCAATCAGCTCATTTGACATGAGATCTTTTGCATAAAAAAATGGTGTTCTAATATATTAGCAACAATGGTATATGTTAGCATCGAATTCTTTTAAATAGGTACTTCCAAGGATTCACGAAATCTTAGGTTTTAAAATAAAAATATTTTTTAAAGCTTTTATTTTAGTTTTAACTTCAAGCTAAAAGCTTCAATTTAGTATGTCCAATAAGCAAAATACTTTGATGTATTTCAAACCTAATTTAAAATGTTTGGAAGAAGTTTTCGTTTTGAAATAAAAAATATTCGCTGATTTTAGTGACATCTTTAGCCATCTGTCATCACAATGTAATTCTCTTTATTAAGAAATCTTTCAGAAATACAATATATTTTTCTAAAACTTTATTCGAGGAGTATTAGTGGATTTAAAATTTAGACATTACTTACTTTAAGTTTGAAATATCGCAAAAATGCATTTTATCTAACATGGTGATAGATGTTTATTTTAGGTTTTGACAGATTGACACCTTGACTGACAGAGACGAAAATTTATCAAATGTTTTTCTACGCTAGCAGATGTGCATTGTAGTGTAGTGGATATCGACTAGAGAGATCGGGGTGCCGAGATCGAATTCCAGTTGAATTTCTTGCATTCACTTACGCAGAAATACCCTTGGGAAAGGTATTGATCCATTTCTTCGCTCCAGTTATGGGTTAAATAAAAGGACAGATTGGGTTCTATAGCCTTAGCTGGCAATCGGTCTACCGCAAAAAGCAATGGCAACCTACTGCGGGATAATCTTCTACCCAATCAGACATGTCTCTATCAAGACATGATCGCCCAAGCGTGAATCACGTATGGCACTTAACTGACTGATATATGTCAAATTTACTTAAATGATATAACGCGGGAGCCTTTTTTTTTTTGTTTTATAAATTTTTAACTAATCAGTAATCTTAAAAATTTAGGAAAATATTTTGTTTTATTGCTTTTTAGGAATTTGTTTTTAAATTTACTACATCTATCGCTCTTATTTTATTCTTATGTCGTGTATGGACATCCATAGTTTTTACTTAATATCTCTTAACCGGTATAAAGTAATGCAGAAATTTTAAAGCTTATAAAGAATTCTAATTAAAATTTAAAGAAATGTAAACAATTATTGTAAAAATTCATGACTTATTAAAAGTCTTTTTTTTTATAAGGCAATAGGGTTCATAAACTTTCTTATTCCCTAAAATAATTAAAACTTTTATCATTAAATAAGCTGTTAGTTTTGTGGCATATTTTCTTATTTTCTTGATTCTGAGCAGATTTAACTGGTGTTCCTATTTTACAATAAATAAATATGTTGATTTAAAATTTCCAAGACTTCTGCTTTTAACTGAAAGGGGTACGTCATAATTTCCCTTTGTGAAAGCATATATCTTATTTCTGTTCCTACGAGGGTCAGCACGGGTTACCATGTAACGATAAATCGGAACGGAGAAATAAAAGGAATGAGGAAGGCTTGTTCTCAATGAAACTTTTATAACACACATGAATAGCCTCTTGATCAGACGAGGTTTTTATCATGCTTATATAACACAATTTTCGATCTACCGTAAACAAACCATATCTGCTCTGAATGGTCGAGTGGTTAAGACAGTACCAGATCAAATGGTAGCTTCCCTTATTTACATAGGGGTCGCAGGTTCGAATCCTGCTGGATAGCACACATTTTCGCAATAAAATTTATCGTAAAATAATCAGGTCGGTAGATATAAATATAAAATACTGTTTAATTAAAAACAGAATATCTACTTAAATACGAGTATCGGTAAAAATAATGTTCAAAATAATTCATCACATATATATATATATATATATATATATATATATATATATATATATATATATATATATAAAGAAGTGTCCACACTTAAATGCATATTTATTATGTCCAATGCAAAGCAAAATATCAGAAAAAACAAAAAGGAAAAAAATCTTAAATTCAAGATACCTCTGTTCGGCCAAGACTCATGATTTTTTGGAGGGTCTAAATTCATCTGTATTACAAATGTACTCCAACCTGAGTTAGTGTTAGAAGCATATTCGTTAGGCTAAAAGCATACCGAAGAAAGTTAATTATTCGATTTGTGTGTGTGTGTGTGTGTGTGTGTGTGTGTGTGTGTGTGTGTGTGTGTGTGTGTGTGTGTGTGTGTGTCTGTGAGCGAGAGAGGTTTAGAATTAAAATGTAATTACTCCTGTCACAGACACAAGGCGGGAATTAACTGCCAGACAAAGGACTAAGCCTGGGAATGATAGGCATGAATTTTCAAGTTCTAAGATGCTTTCCCTGAAACGCCTACATATTTGCTGACCAGCCAGTGTACCACGCCAGAAAAAATTTGAATATCCGATTGACAATTAACAGTTTTTTTTCTTGAGTGCATTTTTGGCCCAAAACGTGTAGGTGTCAGTCAAATAAATTGGCTTATACTGTATCTTTTTATTTAAAGTAATTACAATAATTTATTTCGTGCTACAGTGCAACAGAAGGATTGTGAAATAGATATATAAAATACTGTAAAGTAACTATAGATATAACATAGTTTGGAAATAAATATTTAAAATCGTGTATATTATTGATATTAATTTCCGATAGAAAGTTATTAGCATGGGTCACAGGAAAGATATAAACCCAAAAGAAAAACGAGATAGTGTAATATTATTGAAATAAATATTTAAAATCGTATAGTTATTGATATTTTTAATTTGATAGAAAGTTATTATGTCAATACAGGAAAGATATAAACCCAAAAGTGAAACGAGATAGTGTAATATTATTGGAAATAAATATTTAAAATCGTATAGTTATTGATATTTTTAATTTCCGATAGAAAGTTATTAGCATGGGTCACAGTGAAAGATATGTCCAAAAGAAAAAAACGAGATATGGTAATATTATTGGCATAATATTTAAATCGTATAGTTATTGGATATTTTTAATTTCCGATAGAAAGTTATATTAGCATGGGTCACAGGAAAGATAAACCCAAAAGAAAACGAGATAGTGTAATATTATTAAATAACATTAAATCGTATAGTTATTGATATTTTAATTTCCGATAGAAAGTATAGCATGTTTGCAAAGATATTAAACCCAAAAGAAAAACGAGATATAATATTATTGAAATAAATATTTAAAAAATCGTATAGTTATTGATATTTTTAATTTCCGATAGAAAGTTAGAAGTGGTCACAGGAAAGATATAAGTTCCAAAAGAAAACGAGATAGTGGAATATATTGAAATAAATATTTAAAATCGTATAGTTATTGATATTTTTAATTTCCGATAGAAAGTTATTAGCATGGGTCACAGGAAAGATATAAACCCAAAAGAAAAACGTGATATATAATATTATTGAAATAAATATTTAAAATCGCATAGTTATTGGATATTTTTAATTTCCGATAGGAAAGTTATTAGCATGGGTCACAGGAAAGATATAAACCCAAAAGAAAACAGATAGTGTAATATTATTGAAATAAATATTTAAAACGGATAGTTATTGATATTTTTAATTTCCGATAGAAAGCATATATTTTTGGCCTATGGAAAGATATAAACCCAAAGAAAAAACGAGATAGTGTAATATTATTGGAAATAATACATTTAAAATCGTAGTAGTTATTGATATTTTTACCTGATATGTTATTAGCATGGGTCACAGGAAAGATATAACCCAAAGAAAAACGATAGTGTAATATTATTGAAATAAATATTGCACCGTATAGTTATTGATATTTTTTAATTATAGAGTATGATATATGATGTAGTCACAGGAAAGATATAAACCCAAAAGAAAACGATAGTAATATTATTGTACAAATATTTAAAATCGAAGAAGTATATTGATATTTTTGCCCCGATAGAAAGTTATTAGCAGGTCACAGGAAAGATATAAACCCAAAAGAAAAACGATAGTGTAATATATTGAAATAAACATTGAAATCGTATAGTTATTGATATTTTAATTATTGAGTTATTAGCATGGGTCACAGGAAAGATAGAACCCAAAAGAAAAAATTGTAGATAGTGAATATTATTGAAATAAATATTTAAAATCGTATAGTTATTGATATTTTTAATTTCGATAGAAAGCATATATGGTCACAGGAAAGATATAAACCCAAAAGAAAAACGAGATAGTGTAATATTGAAAATAAATATTTAAAATCGTATAGTTAGATGATATTTTAATTTCCGATAGAAAGTTATTAGCATGGGTCATGAGAATGATATAAACCCAAAAGAAAACGGGATAGTGTAATATATTGAAATGGAATATTTAAAATCGTATAGTTATTGATATTTTTAATTTCCGATAGAAAGCGACATAGTATGGGTCACAGGAAAGATATAAACCCAAAAGAAAAACGAGATAGTGTAATATTATTGAAAATAAATATTTAAAATCGTATAGTTATTGATATTTAAATTTCCGATAGAAAGTGCTATTAGCATGTGAACAAGGTTATGTGATATAAACCAAAGAAAAACGAGATAGTGTAATATTATTGAAATAAAATATTTAAAAATCGCATAGTTGATATTTTTAATTTCCGATGAAAGTTATTAGCATGGGTCACAGGAAAGAAAGAACCCAAAAGAAAACGAGATAGTGTAATATTGAAATAAATATTTAGAAAATCGTATATAGTTATTGATATTTATAATTTCCGATAGAAAGTTATTAGCATGGGTCACAGGAAAGATATAAAACCCAAAGAAAAACGAGATAGTGTAATATTATTGAAATAAACATTGAAAATCGTATAGTTATTGATATTTTTAATTTCCGATAGAAAGTTATTAGCATGGGTCACAGGAAAGATATAAACCTACAAGAAAAACGACATAGTGTAATATTATTGAAATAAATATTTAAAATTGCATAGTTATTATTATTTATAATTTCCGATAGAAAGTTATTAGCATGGGTCATATAGAAAGATATAAACCCAAAGAAAACGGATAGTAATATTATTGAAATAAATATTTAAAATCGTATAGTTATTGATATTTTTAATTTCCGATAGAAAAGTTATTAGCATGTCACAGGAAAGATATAAACCCAAAAGAAAAACGAGATAGTGTAATATTATTGTTAAATATTTAAAATCGTATATAGTTATTGATATTTTTAATTTGATAGAAAGTATTAGCATGGGTCAAGCATAAGGGAAAGATATAAACCCAAAAGAAAAACGAGATAGTGTAATATTATTGAAATAAATATTTAAAATCGAAGGCTGATATTTTTAATTTCCGATAGAGTTAATAGTATGGGCTTCAGAAAGATATAAACCCAAAGAAAAACGAGATATGTAATATTATTGAAATAAATATTTAAAATCGTATAGTTATTGATATTTTTAATTAATATAGAAAGTTATTAGTATGTCACATGGAAAGATATAAACCCAAAAGAAAACGAGATAGTGTAGTAATATTATTGAAATAAATATTTAAAATCGCATAGTTATTGATATTTTTAATTTCCGATAGAAAGTTATTAGCATGGGTCACAGGAAAGATAAACCCAAAAGAAAACGAGATAGTGTAATATTATTGAAATAAATATTTAAAATCGTATAGTTATTGATATTTTTAATTTGATAGAAAGTTATTAGCATGGGTCACAGGAAAGATATAAACCCAAAAGAAAAACGAGATAGTGTAATATTATTGAAATAAATATTTAAAATCGTATAGTTATTGATATTTTTAATTTCGATAGAAAGTTATTAGCATGGGTCACAGGAAAGATATAAACCCAAAAGAAAACAGGATAGTGTAATATTATTGAAAATAACATTAAAATCAGATAGTTATTGAGATATTTTTAATTTCCGATAGAAAGTTATTAGCATGGGTCACAGGAAAGATATAAACCCAAAAGAAAAACGAGATATGTGCCATTATTGAAATAAATATTTAAAATCAGAGAACATGATATTTACTCGATAGAAAGTATAGTACGTAGCCTTTTATAGAAAGATATAAACCAAAAGAAAAACGAGATATATTATTTATTGAAATAAATATTTAAAATCGTATAGTTATTGATATTTTTTACTCGATAGAAAGTTATTGCAGCCGGGTCACAGTAAGATATAACCCAAAAGAAAAATGATAGTGTAATATTATTGAAATAAATATTTAAAATCGTATAGTTATTGATATTTTTAATTTCCGAGGAGTTATTAGCATGGGTCACGGAAAGAGCATATAAACCAAAAGAAAAAACAGATAGTGTAATATATTATTGAAATAAATATTTAAAATCGTATAGTTATTTAATATTTTTAATTTCCGATAGAGTTAGCACAATACCTGGCAAGATAGAACCCCAAAAGAAAAATTTTATAGGGTAAGATATTAAACAACATTTAAAATCGTATAGTTATTGATATTTTAATTTGATAGAAAAGTTATTAGCATGGGTCATTATAGAAAGATATAACCCCAAAAGAAAAACGGGATAGTGTAATATTATTGAAATAATATTTAAATCTATAGTTAATATATTTTAATTTCCGATATGCTATTAGCATGGGTCACATAGGAAAGATATAAACCCAAAAGAAATGGGATAGGGTATTATTATTGAAATAAATATTTAAATCCATATTATTGATATTTTTAATTTGATGAAAGTTATTATAATGCAGAGACAGAGAAACCCAAAGAAAAAACGATATATAAAATATTATTTAGCAACATTTAAATCGTATAGTTATTATTATTTTTAATTTCGATAGAAAGTTATTAGCATGGGTCACAGGAAAGATATAAACCCAAAAGAAAAACGAGAGAGGTAATAATATTGAAATAAATATTTAAATGTATAGTTATTGATATTTTTAATTTCCGATAGGAAAAGTTAATATACGTAACAGAAAAGTATATAAAACCAAAGAAAAATTGATATAATATTATTGAAATAAATATTTAAAAATCGTATAGTTATTGATATTTTTAATTTCCGATAGAAAGTACAGTACAGTCATAAGTATTATAAACCCAAAAGAAAAAATGGATAGGCACATTATTGAAATAAATATTTAAAATCGTATATAGTTATTGACATTTTTAATTTCCGATAGAAAGTTATTAGCATGGGTCACAGGAAAGATATAAACCTAAAAGAAAAACGGATAGGGTGTACATATTGAAATAAATATTTAAAATCGTATAGTTATTGATATTTTTAATTTCCGATAGAAAGTTATTAGCATGGGTCAGCGGTACATATAAACCCAAAAGAAAAACGAGATAGTGTAATATTATTGAAATAAATATTTAAAACTGTATAGTTATTGATATTTTTAATTTCCGATAGAAAGTACAGTACGGGTTTACAGTATTATAAACCCGCAGAGATAGTGGTACACATATTGAAATAAACATTAAAATCAGTATAAGCATGATATTTTTAATTTCCGACAGAAAGTTAGCGAAAATAGTCATCATAGGAAAGATATAAACCCAAAAGAAAAACGGGATAGGGTAATATTATTGAAATAAATATTTAAAATCGTATAGTTATTGATATTTTTAATTTCCGATAGAAAGTTATTAGCATGGGTCACAGGAAAGATATAAACCCAAAAGAAAAACGACATAGTGTAATATTATTGAAATAAATATTTAAAATCGTATAGTTATTGATATTTTTAATTTCCGATAGAAAGTTATTAGCATGGGTCACAGGAAAGATATAAACCCAAAAGAAAAACGGGATAGGGTAATATTATTGAAATAAATATTTAAAATCGTATAGTTATTGATATTTTTAATTTCCGATAGAAAGTTATTAGCATGGGTCACAGGAAAGATATAAACCCAAAAGAAAAACGAGATAGTGTAATATTATTGAAATAAATATTTAAAATCGTATAGTTATTGATATTTTTAATTTCCGATAGAAAGTTATTAGCATGGGTCACAGGAAAGATATAAACCCAAAAGAAAAACGGGATAGGGTAATATTATTGAAATAAATATTTAAAATCGTATAGTTATTGATATTTTTAATTTCCGATAGAAAGTTATTAGCATGGGTCACAGGAAAGATATAAACCCAAAAGAAAAACGAGATAGTGTAATATTATTGAAATAAATATTTAAAATCGTATAGTTATTGATATTTTTAATTTCCGATAGAAAGTTATTAGCATGGGTCACAGGAAAGATATAAACCCAAAAGAAAAACGGGATAGGGTAATATTATTGAAATAAATATTTAAAATCGTATAGTTATTGATATTTTTAATTTCCGATAGAAAGTTATTAGCATGGATCACAGGAAAGATATAAACCCAAAAGAAAAACGAGATAGTGTAATATTATTGAAATAAATATTTAAAATCGTATAGTTATTGATATTTTTAATTTCCGATAGAAAGTTATTAGCATGGGTCACAGGAAAGATATAAACCCAAAAGAAAAACGGGATAGGGTAATATTATTGAAATAAATATTTAAAATCGTATAGTTATTGATATTTTTAATTTCCGATAGAAAGTTATTAGCATGGGTCGCAGGAAAGATATAAACCCAAAAGAAAAACGACATAGTGTAATATTATTGAAATAAATATTTAAAATCGTATAGTTATTGATATTTTTAATTTCCGATAGAAAGTTATTAGCATGGGTCACAGGAAAGATATAAACCCAAAAGAAAAACGACATAGTGTAATATTATTGAAATAAATATTTAAAATCGTATAGTTATTGATATTTTTAATTTCCGATAGAAAGTTATTAGCATGGGTCACAGGAAAGATATAAACCCAAAAGAAAAACGAGATAGTGTAATATTATTGAAATAAATATTTAAAATCGTATAGTTATTGATATTTTTAATTTCCGATAGAAAGTTATTAGCATGGGTCACAGGAAAGATATAAACCCAAAAGAAAAACGAGATAGTGTAATATTATTGAAATAAATATTTAAAATCGTATAGTTATTGATATTTTTAATTTCCGATAGAAAGTTATTAGCATGGGTCACAGGAAAGATATAAACCCAAAAGAAAAACGACATAGTGTAATATTATTGAAATAAATATTTAAAATCGTATAGTTATTGATATTTTTAATTTCCGATAGAAAGTTATTAGCATGGGTCACAGGAATGATATAAACCCAAAAGAAAAACGAGATAGTGTAATATTATTGAAATAAATATTTAAAATCGTATAGTTATTGATATTTTTAATTTCCGATAGAAAGTTATTAGCATGGGTCACAGGAAAGATATAAACCCAAAAGAAAAACGAGATAGTGTAATATTATTGAAATAAATATTTAAAATCGTATAGTTATTGATATTTTTAATTTCCGATAGAAAGTTATTAGCATGGGTCACAGGAAAGATATAAACCCAAAAGAAAAACGAGATAGTGTAATATTATTGAAATAAATATTTAAAATCGTATAGTTATTGATATTTTTAATTTCCGATAGAAAGTTATTAGCATGGGTCACAGGAAAGATATAAACCCAAAAGAAAAACGAGATAGTGTAATATTATTGAAATAAATATTTAAAATCGTATAGTTATTGATATTTTTAATTTCCGATAGAAAGTTATTAGCATGGGTCACAGGAAAGATATAAACCCAAAAGAAAAACGGGATTGGGTAATATTATTGAAATAACATTTAAAATCGTATAGTTATTGACATTTTTAATTTCCATAGAAAGTTATTAGCACAGCCGCAGGAAAGAGACAACCCAAAAGAAAAACGGGATAGGGTAATATTATTGAAATAAATATTTAAAATCGTATAGTTATTGATATTTAATTTCCGATAGAAAGTTATTAGGCAGTGGGTCACAGGAAAGATATAAACCCAAAAGAAAAACGAGATAGTGTAATATTATTGAAATAAATATTTAAAATCGTATAGTTATTGATATTTTTAATTTCCGATAGAAAGTTATTAGCATGGGTCACAGGAAAGATATAAACCCAAAAGAAAAACGACATAGTGTAATATTATTGAAATAAATATTTTAAAATCACTTATAGTTATTGATATTTTTTAATTTCCGATAGAAAGTTATTAGCATGGGTCACAGGAAAGATATAAACCCAAAAGAAAAACGAGATAGTGTAATATTATTGAAATAAATATTTAAAATCGTATAGTTATTGATATTTTTAATTTCCGATAGAAAGTTATTAGCATGGGTCACAGGAAAGATATAAACCCAAAAGAAAATTATTATACAATATTATTGAAATAAATATTTAAAATCGTATAGTTATTGATATTTTTAATTTCCGATGAGAGTGTTATTAGTATAGTCGCGCAGGAAAACATATAAACCCAAAGAAAAATGAGATAGTGTAATATTATTGAAATAAATATTTTTCAAAATCGTATAGTTATTGATATTTTTAATTTCCGATAGAAAGTTATTAGCATGGGTCACAGAAAACATATAAACCCAAAAGAAAAACGACATAGTGTAATAACATATTGTACAAATATTTAAAAATCAAGAAGTTATTGATATTTTTAATTTCCGATAGAAAGTTATTAGCATGGTCACAGGGAAAGATATAAACCCAAAGAAAAACGATAGGGCAATATTATTGAAATAAATATTTAAAATCGTATAGTTATTGATATTTTTAATTTCCGATAGAAAGTTATTAGCATAATAAGCAGGAAAGATATAAACCCAAAAGAAAATTATAGTGTAATATTATTGAAATAAATATTTAAAATCGTATAGTTATTGATATTTTTAATTTCCGATATAGAAAGTTATTAGTATGGGTCACAGGAAAGATATAAACCCAAAAGAAAAACGGGATAGGCAATATTATTGAAATAAATATTTAAAATCGTATAGTTATTGATATTTTTAATTTGAGGAAAGTTATTATTAGCATGGCCTACAGGAAAGATATAAACCAAAGAAAAACGAGATAGTGTAATATTATTGAAATAAATAAAATCGTGTAGTTATTGATATTTTTACTTCCGATAGAAAGTTAGCATGGGTCACAGGAAAGATATAACCAAAGAAACAGATACATAATATTATTGAAATAAATATTTAAAATCGTATAGTTATTGATATTTTTAATTTTATAAGTTATTAGCATAATTATATATATAAACCCAAAAGAAAAACGAGATAGTGTAATATTATTGAAATAAATATTTAAAACTATATTATTGATATTTTTAATTTCCGATAGAAAGTTATTAGCATGGGTCACAGGGAAAGATATAAATCCCAAAAGAAAAACGACATAGTGTAATATTATTGAAATAAATATTTAAAATCGTATAGTTATTGATATTTTTAATTTCCGTGATAAGTTATTAGCATAATACAGGAAAGATATAAACCCAAAAGAAAAACGACATAGTGTAATATTATTGAAATAAATATTTAAAATCGTATAGTTATTGATATTTTATTTCGATAAGTTATTAGCGCGTCACAGGAAAGATATAAACCTAAAAGAAAACGACATAAAAATAATATTATTGAAATAAATATTTAAAATCAAGAAGTACATATTTTTAACTTCTGATAGAAAGTTATTAGCATGGGTCACAGGAAAGATATAAACCCAAAAGAAAACGACATAGTGTAATATTATTGAAATAAATATTTAAAATCGTATAGTTATTGATATTTTTAATTTCCGATAGAAAGTTATTAGCATAATGTATAGAAAGATATAAACCCAAAAAAGAAAACGACATAGTGTAATATTATTGAAATAAATATTGAAATCGTATATATTGATATTTTTTAATTTCTCGATAAGTTATTAGCATGGGTCACAGGAAAGATATAAACCCAAAAGAAAACGACATAGTGTAATATTATTGAAATAAATATTTTAAAATTGCATAGTTATTGATATTTTTAATTTCCGATAGAAAGTTATTAGCATGGGTCACAGGAAAGATAGTAAACCCAAAAGAAAACGACATAGTGTAATATTATTGAAATAAATATTTAAAATCGTATAGTTATTGATATTTTTAATTTCCGATAGAAAGTTATTAGCATGGGTCACAGAGTATATAAACCCAAAAGAAAACGACATAGTGTAATATTATTGAAATAAATATTTAAAATCGTATAGTTATTGATATTTTTAATTTCCGATAGAAAGTTATTAGCATAATACAGGAAAGATATAAACCCAAAAGAAAAACGAGATAGTGTAATATTATTGAAATAAATATTTAAAATCGTATAGTTATTGATATTTTTAATTTCCGATAGAAAGTTATTAGTATGGGTCACAGGAAAGATATAAACCCAAAAGAAAAACGACATAGTGTAATATTATTGAAATAAATATTTAAAATCGTATAGTTATTGATATTTTTAATTTCCACATAGAAAGTTATTAGCATGGGTCACAGGAAAGATATAAAACTCAAAAGAAAAACGGATAGTGTAATATTATTGAAATAAATATTTAAAATCGTATAGTTATTGATATTTTTAATTTCCGATAGAAAGTTATTAGCATGGGTCACAGGAAAGATATAAACCCAAAAGAAAACGACATAGTGTAATATTATTGAAATAATAAATATTTAAAATCGTATAGTTATTGATATTTTTTAATTTCCGATAGAAAGTTAGCATGGGTCACAGGAAAGATATAAACCCAAAAGAAAAACGACATAGTGTAATATTATTGAAATAAATATTTAAAATCGTATAGTTATTGATATTTTTAATTTCCGATAGAAAGTTATTAGCATGGGTCACAGGAAAGATATAAACCCAAAAGAAAAACGAGTAGTGTAATATTATTGAAATAAATATTAAAAATCGTATAGTTATTGATATTTTTAATTTCCGATAGAAAGTTATTAGCATGGGTCACAGGAAAGATATAAACCCAAAAGAAAACGACATAGTGTAATATTATTGAAATAAATATTTAAAATCGTATAGTTATTGATATTTTTAATTTCCGATAGAAAGTTATTAGCATGGGTCACAGGAAAGATATAAACCCAAAAGAAAAACGGCAGCAACATAGCGATGAAAATGTTGAAAAAGAGTCAGAAAACGACGGAAAGATCAAATGAAAATATTGAAAAGGTTTGAAGAAGCCAAAAAAAGAAAACAAAAAAAACTGTCTTTAAGAATATCGCCAAAATAAATTGGAGAAAAATTAAAAGCCACAAAAAAGTAGTGAGCAAATATTTGAAGAAACTGGTTTTGTTAATCTAAACAGAAAGATAAGATGAGAAATATTAAAAACATTAGTTAAATTCATATAAAAAACTACAAACTTTAAATAATAGATTCATTGATTTCTTTTTATTTTATAGTTTATCGACCATTTCTGGGTTATTTGAAGCCAAAATATATTTAGGATTGTAAGAATAATTCATTTTGTGCGAGTTAATATTGCACTAAACTTGATCTGGCGACTCGTCTGCAGCCACTTTCCCATCGTCGAAATGTGGCCTCCCTCTGTCTCTTCTATAAATACTTCCATGGCTTCTGCTCGGATGAGCTTAAGTCATTGATGCCTCCTCAACAGGTGTTTACCCGTTCAACCAGACTGGCAACTGGGTCCCACCCATTCACAGTCAGGTTAGCCAAACGCAGACGACAATTCTACTCCTGCAGCTTCCTCTCTCGCACTTCCCGCCTGTGGAACTCACTCCCGTATTCTTGCTTTCCTGACGGCTACGACCTCCAGAAATTTAAAAGCAAAGTTAATACTCACCTACTAACCACTGGCCTCTAGCTCTCTCCCCTCCCCTGTATAACCTTCCCTTTCTCTCCGCCCATGTACCTGTCATTGCACCTGCTTTCTCAGCTTTCTATTGTTCCTTTCTAACTAGCTTGTACTCCTCACTCTTTTCTAATTAATCTCTTTACATTTATGTAACCCCCTGCACATCAGTGGCGTTTCTGCCTTGCTCGGGGTGAAATGATTAAAAAAAAAAAACAAAAAAAAAAACAAGAAGACTGTCCAGAAGAGAAGCAGGAGATTTTGAACTCGTCTGAAGACTGTGGTTGAGGCCAATGGCGATTATATTGAATAAAAATAAATTTACTCTTCACGATATTTTTGTGGAATTTTATTAAAATGAGATGTCAGTGTTATTTTCATTTTTGCGTAATTTATACAACAATTTATCCATCGCACCCCGTGTGTTCGTGTTTATATATATATATATATATATATATATATATATATATATATATTCTAAACATATACTGTTAAATATAAGAGACAATGAATGTCTATTATGTTTAATCATGAGCCGTTCTAAACGTCGTATTTTTGCTTTAATTTCAGTTGAAGATAAAGACAAAAATTCTCCAACATTTGGAATATTATTTATTGGTTTTCTTCTAAGCTTTCGTCTCACATGAGCCATCTTCAGAGAGGTTGTTTAAACTGAAATATTATAAAATCCACCATTACTGACGATTTTATTTTGTATTGACATAAAACTCCGCTTGCCAACGGCAATAGCTACCAAAAATAATAAACGCAGTTCTTAAGTTTGCGATGCGGTTTTATGACGTCACACCGCGGGATAGCGCGAAATGACAACAAAACCATGTAGTCAAATGCAATGTAATATGTTATTTCCGGTTTTAAAGTTGATTTTATTGAGTGTTGGTTGCTTAGATTTGATGTACATGGCCTCCAATATCAGACAGATTTTGGTCAACAATACGGTGATCCTTACTCATACACACAGTAAGAGGAACCTGCTGATATTGGAGGCCATGTACGTTTTGTAGTGCAACAAACATTAAATTTTGAACATCGTATTAAGATCGAGGATGTGCGTTGTGGTACAGTGGATATCGGCTCGGAACGAGAAACCGGGGAGCCGAGTTCGAATTCCAGTGGAATCCATTGCATTCACTTACGCACAAATACCTTTGGGAAAGGTATTAATCCGTCTCTTCCCTCCAGTTATGGGTTAAATAACAGGACAGATTCGGTTCTATTGCCTTGGTCGGCAACCAATCTACCGCAGAAAGCAATGGCAACCTACTGCGGGATAATCTGCCCAGTCAGTCATGTCTCGAAAAAGCGTGTTTCACGTATGGCACTTAACTGGCTGGTTAAGGTCGAGATTTGCCTGTTTGAAGGCATCCTAAAGAACGTGTTCCTTTTAAAAACTGATGATGTCCATGATCGTCTGCATGACTGAAACAACAGCTGTTAATTTTCTGGCTCGATTGCCTTTTCTTCATCCCTGTTCATCCTTCCTGATTCTCTGCAGTTGTGATTCTTAATGAAACCCTCCTGTAAACCATATCTCAACATATTCCTATTGTTTCTATTGTTCTAGATAAAGCTGAACACTATTAATAAAAACGCTTTCAATGTGAAGCCAGCCGTATACCGCAATCGTCGATGGTACGTGCTTGAGAAAACGCGTGAACTCTACCGAATATAAATGTCCGCATTTAATAACCCGATTCGAACAGCTGAACTTAGCCGATAAGCGATTTATTGGGCTGCAATTTGCCGTAAATATTTTTCTTTTTTTAGGTAAAGTTGAAAAAATTAGATGTAAGGAAACTGTTTGTTTGCCTCGTGGCTGTAAAAGTTTCCAACTAGCTGCGGTTCGAAGTTGGAGAAAATTAAAAGATTTCAAAAGCTGATTTACAAGGTAGGCACTTGAACGACAACCCTAATTGCCAACCATCTGACCTTGACTCAGACTAAGTTAAATATTATTATATATATATATATATATTTATTATTACAAATATAGTCATCCGCAGACAGATCTGTTTCACTGTATCACAGCTCATCAGTACGGTTACACACACACACACACACACTATATATATATATATATATATATATATATATATATGTATGTATGTATGTATGTATGTATGTATTTAAAAATTAAGACAGACACGTTATTCCATGGTTAAGCGGAAGTATGGGCCTATTTCAGGCGACCCATCATCAGCTTCCTTCTTCATTCTACAGAAGATTTTACACGTGTAAATGTGCTATTTTAGAAGATTTTTTTTCTGCGGTGTAGATATAGAAGATATAAAAGAATCTAAAGGAGTATCCTGTACATAAAGTGGTAGGATAAGTAGGAGAGTTCTAAATATATATGTATATAAATACATATAGAGCAAATATATGTAGAAATTAAGACAGACAGGTTATTCCATGGCTAAGCGGAACTATAGGCCTATTTCCGGCGAACCATCATCAGCTTCCGTCTTCATTCTACAGAAGATTTTACACAAAAAAATCTTCTAAAATATCACATTTACAAATTTTTTTTTTCAGACAAGACTCTGTTTTTCAGTATAATCTCGTCTGGGTTCCTCTCTGTCCGGAGGCAGAGAGTCCAACAAGGTAGTCTTCACCGCTCGGTATCGACCTTTTATATTTACATACACCCTATCCCTGATATGGAGTACTTTTAACCATAAATATAATATACCTGAATATTATATATATATATATATATATATATATATATATATATATATATGGTTAGGCTTTGAAGACTGTTACAATGCGTTTAGTAAAATAAAGGAAGATAAAGAAGCTGTTGGGTATTACCTATTTATTATACATTAATATTTCGAGATCAAAATCTCATCTTCAGAAAAAGAAATACAAGACGTATACGCATATGAACGCACACACATGTCACACACACACACGGGAACACACGAGAACGAATACAGGATGGCAAAAAAAAAAAATGTAGCAATAAACACGTCCCCATTTAAAGCAGATAGATATATTACCAAATCATAAAACGACGCCCACTACCACTCTCGGTCGGGTCAACGCATAATTAGATAAACCATAAATTAAAGCAGACTGATATAATCAGACTGTAAAACGGCGCCAACTATCAATCACACACACACACACACACACACACACACACACACACACACACACACACACACACACATATATATAT
>JBBBDQ010030608.1:0-97500 GCA_037127315.1 Ascarosepion bandense
GAAATGTCCTTGAACTCTGTGTGTGTGTGTGTGTGTGTGTGTGTGTGTGTGTGCTTTCGTTAGGCACACCTTGGAGTACCATAATGGACTCAACCGAGAACTATAAGAAGAAGACGTCTGAGTCGTTTGAAAGTTTGTGTGGCAGAAGCAGTTGCTGTCAGTCGTTCATCAGCCATTTGCTTGTTCGCTGTCATAAGGTGTTCGTTTGGAAATGTCGGGCATTCGTTTGGATTTGCAAGAAGGCGTTCGTTCAGATTCGCAAGAAGGCATTCGTTTGGGTTCACAAGAAGGTGTTCAATTAGGTCCACTAAAAGGCATTCAATCGAATGTAGCCTCGCCATGCGCAACAGTTTTTTTTTATACCACATCTCCTAATTCCCGTTCAATCATGAGCTATTTTGGCATTATGGCTTTTGACCAAAAGCTGATACCACTGTTCAATAGAAGTGACTCTGGACAGTCAATAGTGGAATGGTTGGAGAAGGTGGAACTGATATATTAGTTGAGCAGTGTGGAGCAAATTGAGTATGTTATTCCGATGCTTTTGTCAGGTGGCACATATGTGGTGTACCAGCAATTGAGTGAGGAGAAGCACACAGACTTCAATAACGTTAAGAAAGTGTTGTAGACGGCCTTTGGCCTTAGACCTCTTCTCCGCATAGAAGCAGTTTGCAGCACATCACTTTCAGCCAGGGGAAACGGCCGACATTTTTTTGGCAGTTCTGTTTGGTGGCGTGTCAGAAAAGTGTTTGCAGTGTGCATTCATTGCTGGATTGTCTGAGCATGCAGAGGAGCTCTTATGAGCGTCCTCCCAGATGGAAGACCTAGATTTGTCCCACGTGCTGGCACGAGCTCGTGCTATCTTGAAGAATTGCACTGGCTCTACAGAGCAAGTTGCAGTGGTTGCACAGTTGAAGAAAATAGATGCGCACACAAGGTGCTGGACCCAATCATAGGGTGAACGATTGTCTCCTAGGTTGTGAAATTGTGAAACATCCAAAAGGATACTATTGATGTCATCGACAAGGGCACATTGCTCAGTGTTGTCCAGCAAACGGGCAAGGGGGCAAGAATTCAGCACCAATTTCCTCCCCAAAACACTTGTAAATGGCACATTTCCTGTAGTGACCATTCGTATCGATGGAATACCATGTACAGCTCTGGTGGATACAGGATGCACACAGTCACTAATCTGCAAGTCATGCTGTCGAGCATGGACAAGAAAATTAACATGTGTGCTTACAGTAGACGGAGGTGCACTTAAATACTGCGGAATCGGGGTGGTACAAATTAGCATTGATGCAAAGCCATCCATCACTATGAAGTCCTAGTCACGGATGGAGATTTGCTTGAATTCGACTTGCTGCTCAGACTAGACGCCATCAAACAGTTGGGAGGAATATCTGTAACTGGTACCAGTTAGATAAAGTTTCTGCAGTGTGTTGAACCATTCGTTGCTGCCATCACCATTACCAAGCCTGACTTCAAAGTAGAATAAGACAAGACCACTCAGGGGTAGACCGCATCTTGGAAATTGGCTGGCAACCAACCTCTGGGTACGTTAAAAAACAGACTGGCAAAATATCCAGCTCTTGCACAAATTCGGGAGGAGTATGATCGGGAACTCCAGATGTGGATAGATAATGGCTGGCTGCTTTTTTACCCAGAGGAGCTCAGACCCCCAAAGAGTTTAATCCTCCACATGGCCATTCTGCAGGAAAACGAACAGAAGGTTCAGCCAGTTATGGACTATCGGGAACTCAATAAGTCCATTGATGCATACGCAGGCAATGCAGCTGTTTGTTTGCAAAAATTATAGGAGTAGCGACAGCAAGGACCAAATGGTGCAGTGCTGAACCTACGCTGGGCCTATCTGCAGGTACATGCCAATAAGTCCCTTTGGTCATTCCAAACAGTGGAGATCAAAGGAGAAAGCTGTTGTCTCACCCACTTAGGATTTGGGCTCAACGTTGCCCCTTTAATCATGCAGGCCATTGTTAATACCATCTTGAGCCTCCTCCTATTATACCGACGACATTTTTGTAAATGATAGTGTGTGTTTTGTGTTCCGCGTCAAGGAACATTTGGAGCAGTTTGGTCTGTCAAATGAGACCCAGAACGGCTAAGAATTGGCAGACGCGTGTTGGGATTGCGTGTCTGGAAGGAGCAAGGAAAACTATGATGACGTCATGGATGTGAACTTCCGGTAGTCCCCGATAAACTTACCCGCCAAATTGTCTTCTCTCTGAGTGGGAAACTGATTGGTCATTTCCCAGTATGCGGCTGGTTACGTGTCGACACGGCATTTGTGAAGCAAAGGGCAAACACTGTTACCACTGGATGGGATGATGAAGTGCAGGACCCTCTTCTAGCCCTGATGTTCGACAACATTTTTAAGAAACTAGCCCAGGACGATCCAGTGAAAGGTGACTGGTGTATCAGTGGACAAAATGTAATTGTGTGGGTAGATGCAAGCTCCTTAGCCACTGAGTGGTTGTGGAGAGCAATGGTGCCATGGCAGAAGATGCAAGCTGGCTCCGACCAGTGCATGAAGACAAGCACATCAACTTGGCTGAGCTCAATGCTATGCTGCGAGGTGTCAACCTTGCATTATAATGGAAGGCTAAAACCATTCATTTACGGATGGACTCGGCATGTGTGCATCACTGGGTAGCTGACACCCTGTCCGGACAGACAAGAGTGTGCACCAAGGTAGCCTCCGGGATGTTAATCAGACATCGGCAGAATATGAGCTGGACATTGATGTAGAGCTTGTCAAGTCTTGCAATAATTAAGCCAACCAACTTACTAGAGTAACACAGCAATGGCTGAATAAAATGCACACAATGACGGAAATCAGAGAAACTATGTGATCGATGGCTGAAGAGCAAGACGTTGCTCAAGTACGGGCCATTCATCAATCCAGTGTGAAGAGAACACTTTATTTTATGAAGTTGATTGACCCAAGAGTAACAAAAGCTGAGGTGTGAGCAGTGCTTAGGGGGTGCAAAGAATGCCAGTCAATTGACCCAGCTCCAGTGGGTTAAAAACTAAGCAGGCTTGATGTCACGGAAAATTGGCACAGGGTTGCGATGGATGTAATCCATTTTGGACATCAACTATACCTGAAGCTGATAGACTGCAGTCCCAGTCGTTTTGCCATTTGGAAGCCCTTGCACTGTCAAGACTCTGCTAGCATTGTCAAGCAGTTGGAAATATTTTTCTGTGAAAGAGGGGGCACCAATTGAGCTGCTTACGGATAATGGCGCTGTGTTTTGTAGAGAGAGATTTGCCACTTTTGCAAAAATGTAGAGCATACAAGTACGATTTCACTGTGCCCATGTACCATCGGAGAATGGAATAGTTGAGAAATCCCATCACACAATCAAAGCACATTGTTACCCCAAAGGATGATAAAACAGCTTCTACCGCACAGGCGAATGCACCCTACACCTACAATGTCCGCTTTAAGGGTATTGATGCAGTTTTGATGTCTGACGACACAGTTGCCAGTCTTTATAGGGTGGGAGAGGTTGTCAGGGTGAAAAATCTGCATGGAAGATGTACAATGCAGTTCAACAAGGGTACAGTGACACAAATTAATAGTCCACACTCCATCTCTGTTGATGGAATACCACGCCACATAAAAGAAGTGCGTCCAGCGTGCAGGAAAGACTATTCTGTTAGTGACCATGTTACTTCTTCAGATGATGAAGAAGCTCCGTTGGTATATATAAAAATCACAGGAAATGCACACCTCAGAGAGTAGCGCACTTAATGAACCTATGTGGGATGTCTGAAGAAAGCACCACTGAGGAAGTGCCTGAGACTGTAACATTGAGATGGAGCACCAGGCAGAAATGGCCTGCCCCACATTGCTATTTGTGTGATCTTGAGATCAGGGAGGAGTGTGACAAACATGCGCAGAAGCGTCCTTGAACTACATGTGTGTGCTTTTGCTGGGCACACCTTGGAGTACCATAATGGACTCAACCAAGAACTATAAGAGGACACCCAAGTTGTTTGAGAGTTTGTGCGGCAGGAGCTGTTGCGGTCGCTCGTTCGTCAGCCATTTGCTCATTCACTGTCATAAGGCATTCGTTTGTAAGAGTCGTGCATTCATTTGGGTTTGCAAGAAGGTGTTCATTTGAATTTGCAAGAAGGCATTCGTTTGGGTTCACTAGAAGGCATTTGATCGGGTGTAGCACCGCCATGCGTAACAGTTTTTTTATACCACATCTCCTAATTCCTGTTCAATCACAAAACTTAGTCTGTAATTTTATTGTTATTTCAAGCCCTAGCAAAGACACAAGATGAGCATCAAACTCATGAGAGCTTAGTGACTAATCTTTCTGATAATGTTACAATGTGGCAAGAAATAAAAATGTTACGAAGAACTCAGAAGCCATTAAGCAAGTAGAGTTTTGATGTCTATGATTCCGTGGGGACATACAAAGAATTCTTATTGTATATATCCAAATAAGCAAACATAGGCAATCAGTATACCAAGAGAATATATATTTATTAGTCTCACTCATCTAGAATGTGGTAATTCCTTTTCCACGGGTCTCCACCTCTGGCTTGACTCATCCCTTCTTGCTGAAGATTGCAAGAGGGGCTAAACTGGTGACCTAATGTTACTCTCTATTCTCTCTTTTCTTTTGTTTAGTATAGAATACTCTTCTGAAAAAGAATATTGAGGAATGTAAGGTCATAAAACAATGCACTCTTTGTGCTCTGATATAAAGTCAAGAATTTTAAATTATAGTACTCCCTTTTTTGTTAAGGAGTCTGCAATTTGTTGATCATTAGGTATCCAAGAGAACTCTGCAATTTGATTCTTATCTACCATTTCCCTTAAAATAGTCATCTCAATGCAAAGTCTTTTGTTCAAAATTTGTGTTGAAGAATGCACCGAGTTGTAGAGATAAGAATTATTTGTTTTGAAGGTGACTGGAATGTTGAGTGTTATTTTTTAGCGAAAAATAACTCCAACAACAGTTTTCTATAAAAAAAAGGCAGGTTTCTGACATGTTAACCAATGCTAATGTTTCAGATGCTAGCATATTTTGAATACTCTTTTAACACGCTTGGATTGCATATATTTATTATTATCTACCAAAAAGAGTATATATCCTCCTGATGATCCTCCATCTGTTAAATTGGCAAAAGAGGCATCACCATATGCAACAATTTTTAAATGTTCAAGATTTTCTAAATCTGGTATGTTTATCTGAGATTTTTCCTTTTTTACTTTCAAAACTATTGTTAGTTTGTTTTATACATTCTACATTTTATTGTTTTAGTAGTGAACTCAATGAGCTAACATCAAAGCTTAGATTAGGTCTGGTTTGAGCGGCCAGCAAATTCAGTTGGCCAATCAATTGTCTAATTTCGGCAATTTCTGTTGTAGATAGGATGTCTTTCATGTTTCTACCTGCATTTACAAGAATGTATTTTAATATTTTTTATATAGTTGTTCTGTCCTAGTTTAATGTTTTTATCCTCCATTTTTATATCTAGTCCTATGTATTGAAACATGGCGATTTCTTCAGATTTGACTGCAAATACCTGATGAAGCCTGTCAATGACTTGGGTTTGAAAAAGTCTCTGATCCTAACATGAGAAGCTATTATATCTTGCAGTTTTTCTCCAGAATGCCATGTGAATATTGCCTGATCATACTTAGAAGTTATTCTTCCGAACTTTGTTAATTCCTCTTTAAGTGTCATCTACCAGAATCTTGAGGTATCAGTCAGACCATATAAATATTTTTAAAGTTTCCAGAGATAATCAGGAGCCACATTGGCCTCTTTACGAGGATCTAAACGTTTTTATCCTTGTTGCTTGCTCTGCAGAAATGCAGTCTTTATATCCACTGAGTTACCAATCCAATGGTTAGCTATCATTATTGTCACTGCTTTACGCAAGCCCTTTTTGGAGCATGTGGGAGAATCATTTTTTATGTTGCAAGCAATTCGGTCCTGAATGCCCCATGCAACAAGTCTGGCTTTACAGGTTTGTTTGCCATTGGAACTTTTATTTCTATAAATCCACACCTGGTGGAAATTTTTGATTGACTCTACAATTTATTGTCATTATTGGAGGAGGAAATTATTATAATTTCCTCATCACAAAAATTGTCTTTATCTTCTGTTTGTGCAACCTCATTTGCTTGCCATTCTGATACTCCATGCTCAAAGTCCAGCCAAAAAGGTTCACTCTGTTCTATAACCACATTCATCAAATGCTTGTTCTTGCCTGTGACTTTACCTGCTCTACCTATGACATTCAGATTTTTCCATTCTGAATCTATGTCATTGGCAAGCAATGGTTTGTCTTGGTTTAGGAAGTTCAATCCTCCTGGGAGTGAGGTTTTGCTTGGATTGACTTTCGTTTGTTTCTCTATATGCATGTTGCCCAGTTTTCATCTATATCGTTCACTTCGTAAACTGATACTTTTGAAGTTTCATCAGACATTTTATGTAAAGTGTTACATTCAATCTTGTCATTCTAAGAAAAACCATGATATGTCTCAGGGTAAAGACACTAAATGGGATGGATGCACTCCTACCATGTACCATCATGTTTGACAAGCATCTGCTTATGCTCTCACCCAATCACAGTCCCTGGACCAAGCCACCTATCGCTAAGATTTCTTTTATAAAGAACAATGTCACCATTTTTGTATGACTGGCGTAGACCTGCTCTAATTTGGTGACAAAGTGCACGTCTAAATTTTTCAGAAGACTCACATGATCCTGGCAGAATGCATGGCATTTGTCATTCAGAAAAGAGGGCAGGTTAGGATTCCTGCTAAAAACAAGTCAATTGGGACTAAACCCATGAACACTTTGAAGTGTATTTTTGGTACTTAAAATGCCTGCTAGTGCTATTTCAAAGCTACAATTTGTATCTTCTAGGGTCTTCTTTACCATTTCTCCCAATATTTCATTCATTTGAGCCATTAGTCCATGGACTTTTAACAGCAGTGGTATGGACAACAATATTCAGATTCTGTACTATGTCCCGAAATGATTGATTATTAAATTCCCTGCCATTATCAGTCATGGTAGATCCTGGAATCCCAAAATAGACTATCCAGTGCTTAAATATGGCACTAATGATGTCAGAACTTTTTTTTACCAGTAATCCTAACTCTGACTCTGTATCTAGTACCATGTTCAATCAGGTATTTTCACCATCTGTGACAATACTAACTTTGATGCCTGTGATGACACATGGTGGAGTAGCTTTGTAGAGTGATTGTTTCCGATGCCGAATTTAAAGTTTCTCTATTTTTTGGATGATTATTTTCTTTTCTCATTTATCTGTTAATGTTTCAAGAAAACATTTGTACCATTTTTGTCACAAATAGTACCAAGAGTACCACTATCCAGAATGGCAGAACCAAGAGTTTCACCCAAAAAGGTGTTACTATCTTCAACACATTTTTACTAACCCATTAGTACAATGTTAGTGAGGGAAAGATTACTTTCTCTTTTTTTTTTTTTCTTTGCCATCCTCATGTTTATCTCTGGTACCGTCTATATAAGGACAGTCATAAGTCTAGTGAAACTTGTAGCCACACTTAAAGCATGCAGTGGTGTTGCCTCTAGGGCCTCGTGGATTCAAATGTGTTTTTTGCCAGCCGATCATGTTTGGTTATTTTTGCCGTGTCCTCTTCTACTTTGCCTTGCTGACTGGTAAAACGAGATGCAAAGAGTGACCATAATATACTTCACCAAGGTCCAACTGGTTATTTTTAGCATAGGCAACAACATCTGCTTCATTTTTCACCACGATGTTGAGAGAGGAAGTGTCAGAAGACTGTTTGTGCATAATTTTTCGTAACTGTTCAGACATGTGGCCTTAAGTAATCTTTCATTCTCCAGACTGAGATTAGCAACTCTTTAATGCCCTAAAGGTAAGTACTAGTTCAGATAGGAGAATTTTGAAGTCTTTTAAATTGGCAACATGTTGATCAAAGTTTGTCTCTGATATGATTCAAATGTCTCAGAGACTGTAAAAGCAGACTGAATAACGTTTTCTAAGAGTAGATAGTTCCCAACCAAATTTTCCTTCTTCCACATGTGTTATTTGTTTTTATCTAAGGCAGTTGGGGAAATTTATCTCGAAGCCATAATAACAATCTTTTATTTCTCTCTGTTGCTAATGTATATATCTAAAAGAGTGAACACAAACAATCAGCATACCGGGAGAACATATTTATTCATCTCGCTCGTCTAGTGTACGGTAATCTCTTTTCCAAGGGTTCCCATTTCCGGTTTGCTTCGTCCATTCTCACTGAAGAGAGATTAAGGGGCTTAACTGGTGACTTAACACTGATGAAATATTACACCTTTCCTTTTAGATAATTCTAGATATTTATTTACTTTCAGGTGTTCTAACTGGGAGCAGTACTTGTTCAGATCAGTAGTTTTCTTTTCTAGAAGAAGTTTATCATAGAAGACACGATTCTGCTCATGTCATCTTAGGATAAAAACTGGATTTTAATATGCTTGTTAGTATTTCATTTCACTTTCACCCTCAACTTTTTTTGCATTTAATATTCTTGTAAATCATCAACTTTTCCCCACCCTTCAAAAAATTGTAGTTTTTTTTTTTTTTTTTTTTTTACTTCCTAACATAATAAAAATGGTACAAATGATTTTCTGTGGTTGATATTTAAGATATTTTGGCTATCTTTCATGTCATATAACTGATTATTTTCAAGTAAATGTCTATCAAACCTCAACTGGTTTACTTGAGTGTAAAGCATCATTAAGTGAGAAACCCACACTATAAAACTTTGCAAATCACTTGTGACATTTTTAATCATTTACAGTACCTTCTTCATAAAAACTGCAGAAATTTATTTTGCATTTGAGTTTTATTTTTATATTTCTTAAGAAAAATGCATACTTTTATTTTCAACTAGAGTATAGCCCGGCGTTCCCCGGATGTAATGAAAGCTTTAAAACTAATCCATGGTCCTGGAGCTCAGACTCTTTGGACATTGGCACGAAAGACTAAAAAGCAATAGTTGTTTCCAGATAAAGTGAAACTGTAGACTGAAAGAAAAATGGATGTAAGTCAATTTTTGATTTCCTGGTATCAATATCAAATAAGTTTTTTTCGTTGTAAACTGAATTTTGAAGGCTAAATAAGTCCTCTGAGTAAATGGTATCATGGCTGAGACTAAGAACTACAATTATACCTACTTAGAGCCAAACCTGAAGCAAAAACTAAAAAAAAAGGGCTGAAAAAAATACAAACATACAGGCAAATAAACAGACACACACACACAAACAAACATCTTGCCTTTTATATATATGTATATATTATCGATTTTCTGCACTATTGTAAGAACTGTAACCTTGAAACTTCTGAATATAGTTTCTTATGTCTTTGACTATGAATGTATCAAATTTGATTAAAATCAGACCACTCCTTCTATAACCCGATTTTTTCGATTATCGATATTTATCGGGGGTACCTCAACACAAAACCTTGCTAAGAACACTCGCAGACGCTTATAGTACAACTGTGTAAATTTTCAAGAAAATCGGTTCAGCCGTTTCGGAGTCTATAGGTAACAGACACACACACACACACACACACACACACAGAAAGTTTCATTTATAAATAAGTTTAGATTTAGATATTAGAGTCAATCAGCAAAACTATGCCATTTTGACAAAATGCATGCTGTTGAACTACAATAAAAAACAATTTAGAAAATTAATTAACACTAAATGTTATCTAAAAACAAACAGAAAAATTGTGTGAACTTTGGATATCTGTGCACAACTGAGATGAAAAATCTTTGGGGCCAAATTAATGAAAGTGCATTCAAAATCAAACTTTTTGAATGAATTTAAAACTAAATGCTCTCAATGTGATTTAATAGAAGGACCATTTTTTTTCTGAAAACTAAATGAATGTTGCATTTTACATAACTTAATCATTGCTAAATCAGAAATAGTCATTCATGTTTATTTCATATCCTGGGGTGGATGAAGGATTTTTTTATTGTTACTATCTAACACTGTACTTTGTACTGCATACAAAAAGAAGGGTGATGCCAAGTGAAATGTCATAATGAACAGTCTGACAATACATAGTCCAGCCTGATGCCTCAAAGATTTTTAAGAACTAAACAGCCCATAAGTAATAAAAAATCTAGTTGAATATGCTGATTGCATCTCCTGGGGCCACCTATCAAATAAATGCTTACAGACTGATTCCAATATAACAAGGGCTTATATGTCATAAAATCAAACAACTTGACCCAGGTGTGTTCACAATAATATGTATACAGAAAAATTTAGTAACATTAATATTTTTAAACTTGTTTAACAGACAATTTGAGAGAATAAATTAAGGTAGGTGTGAAAAATATGAATATAGGTCACCAATATTTTATTATCAAACAAGAATCCTAAAAGATTTTGCTAAATTATTCTAGCTTAAGCTCAATAAACTGTCAAATCTAAATTCTACGAAGTTCTCAATTTTAAAGCCAGTCAACACTTCTTGGTCCTCTAACTAGTTGACCCAGATTCTCACTGTCAACAATGATGGCTACAACAATGTCTTGTGAATCATGCCAACTTTTTTCTCCTCTCCTCAATACCAATGCATATTTTTTGATAATGAATACATTTTGGGGACACCTGTTTCTCTGGCTGCAAAACCTTGTTCTTCTTGTTAAGGATTATTCATTTGTGGATGCACAATTTTCATGAATAAACAAAACTACTTGTTTGGTAATGATCAACACATTTATAAGACTTTTTAAAAATACATTTCTTTACTTTAGAATATAGTCAGTCATATCTCTCCAGTATATTTTTCTTTTAGTATCTGGGAATTGACATGACTTCTTTGGAAAGATAGAGGAGTGGTTTCTTATTACCTCCTCTATGATTTTGAATTCAGAGTCAAGAAAGGCTCTTGCAGATTTTTCCTCTCTTTGAAGAACAGATAAAAATGTTTTATTGTTCATGCACAATTGTTTGATAAAGTATATCACAAAAAATTGCTTGAATTGTTTGCTAGGTAAGCTTAATTTACCTTTGGAAGGAGATTAGAATTTATACTGGGAGCAAACTACCAATATATGAATAAAAATTGAATTCATTAAACACACAAAAATAGAAAGGGCCATAAAATAAGGACGCATCTTCTCACCAGATTTATTCAATCATTAATAGTGAAGCAATCCCAAGAGAATTAGAAGTCCTACCAATTAATGACTAAAATTTTAACAACATTAGATAAGCAGATTACACAGTGCTTATTACAGACACACAGAAAGGAAATTACAGGAATTTCTACAGGAGGAAGTAAAACTAGCAAGAAGAAAGGACTAAACTCCAATTCTAAGAAGATAGAATGTATGGTTGTCAAAAACAGAAACAGCATAACATCTGAATTACAAATTGGAAATATTGAAATTAAATAAGTGCAAAAATTTAAATATCTGAGAAGTGCTTTTACAGACAATGGAAAATGCAACACTAAAATGTGAAGGCACATTAGAAGGGCAAAAAATGCCTTCCAAAATCAAGCAAGATATTAAGAAACAGGCAAATTTAGTTTTAGAAACAGAGAAGGATTGCTGAACTGCTTTTTTATACCAGTCGTTCTTCATGCAGTGAATGCTGGACAATCTCTTTGCAGATCAAGAATACACTTGAGGCAACAGACATGTGGTTCTACAGGAGGATTCTAAGAATACCATGGATTGAACACAAGAACAAGCATTATTTTTTGTGCAATCCCACTGCCTTTAACCATTTATATAATACAGCTGTGGACTGTTTCAAACTTTCAGCTATCTATAAAATACCAGGATGTAGCCAAAACTTGGTTACTACATCAACAGTCATTACATGGTTCTTGATAATGAATGGAGCAATCAAAAGCACTGAAACAAAAACCACAAAACAAACAAACTTTGGACAGGTTATCACCAATTCTGATTCTAATTTACAAAATCTTATTGAAAAATACAATAAAAATTAAACAGACAAATCTTGTTGGCAACCAGTCTACCGCAGAAAGCAATGGCAACCTACTGCGGGATAATATTCTGCCCAGTCAGTCATGTCTCTTCCGAGACATGATCGCCCAAGTGTGTATCACGTATGGCACTTAACTAACTGACCCCAAGCAAGGTGGTAATGCCACTGATGTGCAGGGGGCTACATAAGATTGAAGAGATTGGAAAAGAGAAAAAACCAGAAACCACATCCTAAACAGGGAACAAGGGATGAGCCTCTACACATGTTCAATAGACGTGGGTGGAGTGTGAACCGGGCAATAGTTTAGTCTATCTACTCTAATTGAAAAAAAAAAAGAGTGAGAAGATTAGAAAAAAGAAAACTGGAAACCGCATCCTAAACAAGAAACAAGGGATGAGCCTCTTCACCTGTTCAATAGACATGGGTGAAGTGTGACTTTAATCATGAGCCATTCTAAACGTCGTATTTTGGCTTTACTTTCAGTTGAAAATAAAGACAAAAATTCTCCAACATTTGGATAATTTCTTATTAAGTTAGTTCTAAGCTTTCAGCTCACATAAGCCATCTTCAGAGAGGTTATTAAGATGATAACACAATAACATCCACCATCAGCGACGATTTTATTTTGTGTTGACATAAAACTCTGCTAGGCAACGGTAATAGTTACCAAAAATAACAAACGCAGTTCGCAAATTTGCAATGGTTCTATGACGTCACACTGCATGATAGCACAACGTTTAGAATGGCTCATGACTAAACATAATAGACATTCATTGTCTCTTATATTTAACAATATATGTTCAGAAAATTATTTGCTACCTCAATACACTATATATATATATATATATCCGAGTGAGTACAGAACGAAGAAAGAATTTTTTTCACCGTCCAAAACATTAATTTAAAACAGTGCTCGATATATAATGTATAGAGCTGTGAACCCCCCACACACCACGTTCTTCAAAATTCTAACCAAAAGATATACCCAACCAATAAAAACATAGATTCTAACAGATAATGCCATTAATCAACCATTTAGCATTTACACACCAAGTTCTTCAAAACTCTAACGGTCAACATGAAAGACATATTCCCTTCATTATCAATAACCCCAACCAACCCCACAACAACAATGAACCAAATATAGGCAGTGGATGATTTCAGTTCTTGCCCATTCCTCCTGATGAGACATTGGATGCTCAACATCGAAACAACCATATGAGATATATATTATAAAGTGGACATTGAGATCAACACCAAGGAGCAACAGTCGGTTTCATGCCTCAATGAAATCTTCAGGCCATGAAGGTTTTGTTAAAGGATAAAACAGACTGTTGCCACTCAGTGATGGCCTCAGTGTTCACTTCTAAATGATCCCTGATGTTGACCACTTTTACTTATAAATATAGCAAACATTACAACTATATTTTTATCATATTATATATATATATATATATATATATATATATAGAGAGAGAGAGAGAGAGAAAGAGAGAGAAGGGAGAGAGAGGAAACTAAAGTTATTGGAGAAAAAAGTATGAGTCATGCTTAAAACGTAGAATAATATGTATATTTATTTATATATACTTTTAGCTCTGTTATACCACATTGAGCACTGCTTTATTAACACCAGATTATATATATATATATATATATATATATATATATACTACCAGCCATAATTATTAGGCCACCCCATTTTTTTAAAATGATGTATTTCATACTATTTTTAGTATTTATTGCCAAGTGGATAATTCTAAATGAAAATAGAATGGTTTTTTGTCATTATTAGTTTGCAAAATTTTACAAGGCAAGGAAGCAAAGATGAACTCGTCCGAATCACCCTAAATTTTCTTCATTCTTTCATTGATGAAACTGAAATATAGGTAATTATTAAATATCTATAAATTCATTTGATGCACATGTTATTGTGCAGTATTAGCAAAAGAATCATTCTATTTCATTTACAATTATTCACTTGGCAATAAATACTAAAAAATAGTATGAAATACATCATTTTTTAAAACACTGGCTGGCCTAATAATTATGGCCGGTAGTATATATATATATATATATATAAGTATATTTATCTCAACACTAATTTAAAACTGATTTTATTTGTGAGATTGTTAATCAAAGCTAATAGGAAAAGCTTCTGTTTGAGTATGAAAAATATATTCAGCCAACAATTACATCACATTCTTTTGCAGACTTTGACAAATACAGTATTAATTAGAGAAATTTATATATAATGTGAAACACAAGAACAGGATGCAGCAGGTGGAAAGTAGTTTGATAAATACAAGACAAATTTGTAATTCATGATTCCAACCAGCATATAGCAATTTTGAAAATTTGGGTACCACAAATTTTACAAGTACAAAACCAATTATTGTGAAGAAGGTATCTTAGTTTAAATCTGAAATCAACTTTGCATATCATGAGGATATTTACTTGGTCTCTTCAAATCAGTAAGTGCAATGAATCTTAAAGCCTCATTCAATTTATACTTCCCTATGCCATGTAACTCAAAGCTATTTCTTAAGAGAGATACATCTCACCCTCTCGAAGGATAATTTGAAATTACTGAGTATCATCAAACCTGCATTTGCACTGAAACTTTTGTAACCCCTTCATAATCAGTTGCTAATTACAAGGTTGTTGATATTTATTGTTAGCTTTTGGCATTTATTGAATTATTTAGATGAGTATCTAAATATTAGCTGCTTAACAGTTGCAATATCAAAGGACATGAATATTTTCTTTACTTTACCTGTTAAGAGTCTAGCTGTTATGGAGTAGTTTTCACACCAAAGGTTATAATCATGCTATGTCGGTTGCTAATTGATTAAAGCATCCTAAATGTTAGGAACTTGGTATCTTCCACTGAAAGCTGACTCCTTAGTATTCGGCTAACTGCCAACTAATATCAACTACCTAGTAGTTCTACTGATCTCCAATAGAACTCTAAAGAACTCTCTAGAACTCCTAAGAACTTTTAAGAACTTCAATATTTATTTTTGTTAAATACAAAAAATGTGGCACAAGGCCAAAAGGAGGATGGGGAATGACTGGTCTTCTTCTGTCTTACATTAACTTAGCTAGCCTCACTCACTGACCCAAGCAGATAATACAATATCCCTTGCACCAAAACATCACATTCTTACGTACCATTCTTGCTACAAACATCATGCCTCAATACAGTCTGTGAAAATCTAACTAAATCCATATGTACAATTTGTCTGTGCTGGGGGGAATAACTTTTAAAATTGATAACCCCAATGATTTTTATACAATGAATGAAAATATATACAAAAACTAAACAAAATAGTAATAAAACCCCCCACAATCTCTAATCGTGACAGAAACATTAGTTAGCTGGGCGAAATTCTAGCGGATACTATGACACTGCAATGAAAGAAGGTGTGAGACAAAGTCTCGACCACCAACTCACCGCAGCAGATGCAGTTTGGCAAAACAACCAAACCCGCTGCTTTAAGCTTCTTGCCGACCCAGACAGCCCTTCACATCACCAGCCAAGTGAGGGATGCCTCGTTGTTAGTGAGGCATTTCAACCCGGGCGCCCAAGTTCATATAGAGCTTTTGCGGGCATCTTCCTTACAGAATTCACCATTCTCATCCACTTGCAAACACATTCAGTCTAGGAAGGCAATGTGAAGCGTATGTTGATGAATCTCAATGCTAGGCATTCCCAGACTGCCCTCAGAAGGATTGAGGTTACAGATCTCGCAACACACCTTAGGAGCCTTGCCTTTTCCCCAGAGGAAGGAGAACAAGACTCTGACTAATGTCATTAATATGGTGTACGGGGGTGGAAGCACAGAGAGTCGGTAAAGGAGAATCGGGTAGATTAGTGAAACACATACTTCCGCCCTCCCCTTTAAGGAAAGATTCCTCAGAGACCACAGACGAGCTACAGCCTCGGACTTTTCTCATACCTCTGACCAATTCATTTCCAACTGAAGATCAGGACTGAACCAGACACTGAGAATCTTGACCAGCCCGTCCATCCAGTGGAAAGGCTCGGGAAGAGAAACTTCCATCCACGCGCCCAACTGCAAGCCAACAGACTTATCACGGTTGATCTTGGCCCCCGGTCACCATCTCATACCCTCTGATTTCCTTGCTGACTTCGTCAATCTTGGCTCTGCTCGACACAAGAGCCGAAACATCGTCAGCATAGGCAGAATACCTGACCAAGGTGGTAGCACCAGGTATTGCAATCCCGTGAAGGACCGGATTCGCCAACAACTTGCGAAGGAAAGGCTCCAATGCAAGAACGTAGAGTAATGGTGATAGCGGACAACCTTGATGAATAGAGCGAGTCAACAGAAAAGGTACTTCATTCACTTCCACCAGCGCACCGGGGGATGCGTACAGAAGTCAGATTCAGGTGCAAAAATTTGGCCCAAAACCAGCCGCCAAAAGGACAGACTCCAGAAAACAATGGTCAACCCTATCGAATGCCTTGGAATGATCTAAATTGATCAGCACAGCTTCTGAGTCAACTTTTTCAATGATCAAGCGTACCAAATGAAGGTTGTCCTGAATAGTCCTACTCTTCACAGCACAAATCTGCTCAGAGCCAATCAGACTAGGGAGGACAGCCTGCAAACGGCTGGCTAAGATCTTGGCTAAAATCTTCAACTCTGTATTTAACATCGTCAAAGGCCTGAAGTTATCTACTGAATCCCCACCGTCCTTGTTTTTGAGCAGCAACTTGATCACACCCCTGGTGAAGCGTTGGGGTATAGACTCCTGCCTCATCAAGTTGTTGAAAATCAGTGCCAGCAAGGGAACAAGAACGAGTGACTGCCTCAAGTACAATTCATAAGGAAGACCATCCAATCCCGGAGACTTGTCCCGGCCAACCAGCTTGAGCGCATCCCAGATCTCAGCATCTGTTATGGGACCCTCGCACCCAGCTGCTTCAGCCGCCTCATGGCGGGGGAAGTCAGCGAAATAGGCATCAAACTGAGTAGTGATCGTTGCTGGCTTCCGACTCCTGATGGCTTCTTTGTATGCAGAGACTCTCTGACTGCTCTATACAAGCGTCACTGACGAAGAAAAAATATAATTTTATATTTTTATATATACATGTTCTTCATTGTTTTCCAGCAGCATTATATAACATTGATCCAGGTAACCTAAGAAGAATTTCAGATTGAAACCTTTATTTAATCTATAGGGGCAGATTGCTTATACCTCGGATTTTCATTCTGTTTTTTTTATAGTAATGCTTTGTTATTCCTCACCTTATTTTTACTGCGTCTAAGTCTGGACTGCCAGGCTCAAGGATTGAACTCAAAATCATTATGCCACCAAATTCATGAATCAAAACTTTCAGCTACTCAGTTACATTCTTTATATAATGTAAATGCTCACAGTAATGATAACATCAGCTCTTTCCTTGTAAGGAAAATATTCTATATTGACAAAGTAGCCAGTGCTAGTTTTTGGTTGAAATTTATAAAATCTTTCTATTAAAATATTTTTGGGGGAAAATAGGTTTGTAAAATCCAGTAACTTTTATTGCCCTTCCCAAAAGGGAGGGGTTTTTTCTTTACATTTTTGTTTGAAGTAGCGAGGGATGTCAACATGCTTATGTCATTATGTTCTCTTTGCAATACATGTGATATACTTTGTAGCTGTTGTGCCTGTTGAAAGTCTTCAAGTAATGTGGTTTCTGTTATTCGATATAGTTCTTTGTTTGTGATACTGTAGTGCCAGTCTATGAAGTTTGAAAAGGAATGGTCCTTGCTAAGACTTACAAGATTCATTTACTTGAAGCCGGTTTTAATTATTGGTTTTAGAAAATGGTTATACACAGCTGACAGTTTAGATATTTCTGAATGATTCTGATGCCACACATGGCAACCATATATATGTCTAGAGCTGACTAGGCGATTCAAGAACATGACTAAAATTTTAGGCTAATGTTTTTTTTTTTGGCTTTGTAGTAATTTGCAGTATTGAGCAAATCTGCCTTCCTTTAAGCCTATTTTATGCTTATCATAAAATTTGTTATCCTTGATCCATACACCAAAGTTAAAAGTTTGGTATTTACTAATTCCAAATCTTGAATTATGATGGACATCAATGGTGACATCAATGCTTATATTCCAATTCCTTCTATATTTGACCAGCTATTCCTGATTTTTCTATATGGTATAGCCTTGAAATGTTCCTACAGACTTATCTGTTTCTCCTTTATATTTCCCACCCTAGCTGCATGAGATGATGTACACACAATCCTTAGTCATGTTATTCTCTATGAGAGGTCTTACTCAGAAGAGGTATCTGCAAAGTATTGAACTACATTTGAAAGTTGTCCTGTTGTTAAATGAAGCACAGATATTTTGTATTTTCTCCAATAACGCTTTCATATAGAAAACAGCCTCAGTATGCCTACCCTGAGTGCTGTTAACTTTTGCACCCATCTATACCAGGTTGTTGGAGCTGCTGTCACATACCCCAGGTAGTTATTACACTTTAGGGTACTGCTTATACTGTCTCTTGGGCATCGCTTATGACTTTTGCACAATGTTGTAAGCAGCAGACAATCCTCTTTTTTTTTTTTTTACACCGTATGGGGAGTGGTGGGAGTTAAAGTTGAGAAACTGTCTATTGAATATTGACTTGCGGTATATGTTTTTATTCTATGCTCTGTCTGAGATATTAATACATCCAAGAATGCTAGTTTTTTTGTTGTTTTCTTTTTCCATTGTGAACTCTATTGATGTTCTTTTTGGGTTCACATGGTCCAACAATAGCTGGACCTCTTCTTAATGTGGCCAGAGTATGAAGGTGGCATCTACTAATCTCAGCCATAGAAACCCCATCTCTTTGAATATTCCATGTATATGTTAGCCATTGTTGATGATAATGGTGAGTTCTTTGCTAAGCCTTCATCCTGCTGATATATGTCTAAGCCCATTCAAATTTGTGTTATTTGTGTATAGAAAGTCAGCATCTCCATCAGGTTATCTATTTATATACTTGTATATTCTCCTACGGATGAGTCTAAGGCCAGTCTACCTCTGACTATAGTGCCTTCTCTGTGGATACTCTGGTAAACAAACTCATCACATTCAGGCTCACCATCTGGTTGAATTAAATGTGAGCATCTTTGATTAATCAGGAAGAGGCATGACTTATGTAATTAGAACTATCTACTCTGGTGAACAAAGGGTTCAGTTTAAAATTCCAATCAACTGAAGAAAGTCAAAGGATACAACAGTCGAAACACTATAATTATGGCAACAAAAATGAGGACAACAGTTTGAACAATGTAAATAATTACAATACCTCTTCTCAGAAATCTACGTTTTAGATTAAAAATATGGTAAAAGGTATTATCACTGATCAGGAATCATAACACTGCACCTCCTCGGCCTACCTCTATCAGCAGACCTCAAGTGGAACGATTACATCAAATCCATAGTTAAATCTGCTGCTAGGAAAGTTGGTTCACTGTGTAGGGTCAGGAAGTTTTTCCTATTTGAATCCATCCTGCACATAGAAAAATCTACCATTCACACATGTGCTATTCACTTTGAAGTTCTCGACAAAATCTAACAGAGAATCTGCAATGTGATCGATCCCGACTTGATAGCTCAGCTGCAGTCACTTTCTCACCGGTGTAATGTGGCTGTCTCTTCTACAAAAACTTTAATGGCTTCTGCTTCGACAAGCTTAGCTAACTTGTGCCCCCTCTGCATGAATTTACTCAAGCTACTAGACTATCAACTAGGTCCCACTCTTTTACTGTGAAACCAATAAAATGTAACCGCAACTTCTTTTCTTGCACTTCCTGCCTGTGGAATTCCCTTTCGTATACTTGTTTCCCTGACAGCTACAATCTTCAAGAATTTAAATGTAAGGTCAACTGCCATCTCCTATCTCTCTGACTCGTATCCTTTCCCTCATGTTCTTTTCTCCGTTTACTCTACTCTCATCAGCTCGCTTCACACCAGTATTCTCATCCTTCTCTTACCCATTCTCTGACACCCTCTATGACTTGTTCCTCTTTCTCTTCACTCTTCTCTTATATAATCCCCTGTGCACCAGTGACAGTAAAACTGTCTTACTTAGGTGGAAAATTATAAAAAAATTTTTTTTTAAATAATGAAAGGTAAGCATTACTGAGAGATTAAGGAAATATGGTAAATAATAGCCACTAATATACCAAGTTCAAACTGCAGTAAAGGCAGTTTATATTTACTTTGAGTGAAATAAATCCATGTGTTCTGAATTCTTGTAAGATATCTTGACAAAATGCCTCATCATTTGACTGCCACAATATTGGATGCAGAAGAGAAAAACTTTAGACATCTTCCTCATAACGACATAAATTTCATCTTCTTTCTGTGCTGATGAGGATTATTTTACTAATTTGCAACTTAATAAATTAGCTTAACAGTGATACGATATAAATTAGTTTGTGAGAAGAATTTTCATTTTGATTACTGAAAGAATATGGTATAGGGATCAACAAAAATGTGCTGGGAAGTTGCATTTGCTGAAGAGAGTGCACACTTTCTTCATGGCTGCATGTATTCATTGTGTATATTTTCTGTGTCTGAAGCTACCAGATGTTCTCCCTTCTAATCATATAGAAATTTCTACCTGATGAATCTATGACCCATGTCTAGAATGATCATCCCTAAAGATCTAGTCCTTGAACTTTAACATACACAATTATTTATAACGTGTGTTGTGTGTTCTTGTTCTTCTATGGGCCTTGTCCTTTCAGGACGTAGGCAATCATGGCCTTCCACGTCTCCCTATTTCTGGTGGCTCTTAGCACACTTTTTCCTGTAACACCACGCAAACCCCATTCTGTCATCCACCTGCTCATGCCCTTCAAATATGTTTTCTGCTGCTTTTCTCTGTCTCTTATTCCCTCTATCTGGCCTGTTAGTATCAGATTCTTCAGGGCCCCACTTCCTCACTGCATGTCCCAGGAACTTTAGTTGTCTCTTCCTGATGCTCACTATTAATTTCCTTTTCATTTCCGTCCTTTCAAAAACCTCGTCATTGCTCACATGCCCGGTCCATGATATCCGCAGCATCCTTCTGTAGAACAATTTTTCAGCTGCTTCAGATTTTTCCTTCATCTTCATGATATTGTCCAACATTCACTGCCATATTGAAGAACCGACATTACATAGCAATCCAGTACTCTCCTCTTTGTTTCTAGTGAAATTTTCCTGTTTCTTAATATTTTACTCAACTTCTGGAATGCTTCATTTGCAATGCCAATTCGCCTTCGGATCTCAGTGTCACACTTTCTGTCTTCTGTTAGAACACTTCCCAGGTATTTAAATTTCTGCAGCTGCTTGATTTTAGAGTCCCTCACCTGTAATTGGCATTTTGGGCTACCCTTTTTGCTGATGACCATGTATTTGGTTTTCTTGCAGTTTATTTGTAGTCCGTTTTTGTCACTCTCTACCTTCTGTAGGAGGTCTTGTAGTTTCCTTTCCATGTCTGCTATCAGCACTTTATCACCTACGTACCTTATGTTGTTCAAATTTTGGCCTCCGATGACAAATCCTGGCATAACATCCAGGGTCCTCAGAATAGTCTTGCTGTACAAGTTGAATTTTCCTTTAAATATAAGAGAATCAAAATCAGCTTTAAATAATTAACCAATATCTTTCCACATACAAATTTTTCTTCAAATCATGTCAACGGATTAAGATGAAGGGACAGCAATGTAACACGTCAATACCATGGAAATCGACATTAAAATATATCTACTCTTTCCCCATTGCCTATTTCATTCCCTTCACAAAAATCTAAGAAAGCAAAGCGACTACAACTGCCAGGAAAAAAAAATCTATCAAATTGCTGTACAATCCGGCGCTGATGTTTATTGCATCTTCCCAGACCAAGAGATTACTTGGAGAAGGCAAATTGAAAGTTTCTGCACAGTATATGTAAATGAAAAGAATGCTGAAAATCTTGTGAAGAAGAACTGGTTTGGAAGCAACAGCAAATATGGGGTATAAGTGAGGAGGAGGCCAATAAGATATTCCATATACCATTTTTAGTGGTGGTTTTTTTTTCAAACGAAATAATAACTTCCAAACTGTTGTGTCATCTAATCTGTGATGTAGAGATGTTCTACCACTGTGTCAAGTGATGAAGGACTTAGTTGTAACTTGACACTATGCAAAATAGGACAAGTCCATTTTGCCTATAACACATTTCCTGGAAATGAAAAAGTTTTTAACCTTTCATGATTGGTGACTTCTCTAAACTATAGTACAATATCTTATCTCTCTCTCTTGCTTGATATGTGTATCTTGTTCATTTTATTGGAAATCTCGGTCGGGACTCATCTTCATTCTGATCTTTCAAATCTATGTCAGATTCATGTGAACTATTCTCCATAGTTTCTTTACTATTATGTTTGCTTTCTCTATCAGAAGCACTCATCCTTTCCTTCCTTTCAGGATCCTCCTCTTCCTCTGTCATCTCAACTTCTTCATTGCCAATTCTAGGTCTTATTTGATCAAAGTGAGTCAGTAAATTTTGTCCATTTGTTGCTATTTTAACCTTATTTTGTTCCTACCTTTTTTGTACTCCATTTTTTTTATTTGTTGAATAGGACATTGTTATAGGCCATTAAATTTGTTTTCCTACCAAAGCAGAGAGAATTTGTATTTTACTGGCATGTTGAATATTTTCAAAACTCAGCAATAGTCTTGGTAGGTCACTATCTGTGATCTTACTAAAAAGGGGAAATGTCTTCAACCCCATATTCACTGCCTGCAACCATTCTTTCTGCAACTTCATTCAATTGAGGATGATATGGTGGTGTTTTATAAGGGAGATATCCAATTTGTTTTAACTATGAACACAAAGTTTCATCACAAAATTATGGTTCATTGTCAGAGACTAACATTTTTGGCACCCCATTTCTGGAAAATGTTATTCATAATATTTGCTTTACTGTGGTTGCCTTCCTATCTTGAATTGTAACCACTTCCGGCCATCCAGAGAATGAGACAACCAAAATTAAAAATAGTCCTATTCATTTAATATGCACATGATCTATATGAATGTTAGGCAGATGTCTCTTTTTCTTTAGGTCATGAATGTATCTATTTGGGTTAAAATTTTGTATATTTTCATACATTTGGGGTATTTTGTATGTCTGTGTTGCTGCCATTCCCCAATGAATATCATCATGCACACATTTTCTTTTCTTAATTTCTATTAAAACATTTTCATTGTATGTAAGACCATTTCCTATAAATAACCTGTTTTTTATCTCTTTATAAAGTCTCTCTGCCCTCAACTGTCTTTTTTTCTTCAAAATTAGCCAATTTTTAGAAAATCTGCTCCGAATTGTGAAAACAAAAATGCAATAAAATTATGCTATTTTTTTTTATTTAGATAAACTTTTAATAAGGATATCATAGTCTGAAAAGAAAAAAAATTATTTCAATAAATAATGACTTTTTACAAGAATTGTTTTCATTTTTATTTTTTATATAATAATTTATAAAGTTTCAAAAATCTTTTAAAATTTGCTCCTTTATTGTTAATGCTAGGGTATTAAATTAATGTGTGATGACTATATTTACTAATCAAAAATTGAAAAGCTTAATACACATAATTAAACCAATGGATTTTTAAAATAATTAAAACATTTTGTGTACATGCTGATTACCAGTATTTTATTTTTACAGGTGGCTCTATGTGATATTTATCATTAAAAGATCATGTGATTCATGGGTTGTCCCCCTTACAGGAAAAAAATTCCCTATAATGAACATTTGTAATCAGTGCCCAATTCTTTTCATTTCCGTGTTTCTGAATCACCCAGCAACAGGCTTCTCAAATCCCGCTTTCAAAATTTCAAGTAATTTACTTCCTAGTTTCATCATCTTTTACACTAATTGTAAATGTAGGTACCTTACAGAAATTGAAAAAGCTTTCCTTCTTCTATTTTTAATAACCCATGTTTGGTTTGTTTTTGTTGTACATTTCAATAGCCTTTTTTGCTAATCCTACCATTGAAATTATAAATTTTTTATTGTTAAATTCCTACTTAGCATAACATTTCATAAATTGAGTTAGTTCTGTTATTTCAATTTCATTCTTTTTTATTAAATTATAAAATTATTTTAAAGGTTTTATATTATTTTAATTTTTATTTATTCAGAAAGCATATTTAATTATAGGGCTATAAAGCTAAACTATCTAAAATTTTGTAAAATATTACATAATTGCTGAAAATATTATGTTAAATTTTTAATTTTACTAAGTAGTTAAAAACTAAAATTCGAAACAATCACATACAATTATGTCATATTTGGTTACCATACTTAGTGTTTTTGACGGCTTCCAGTTGTAATTAAATCATTCCTCACCTCAGATGACCCTGATAAGAGGACTACCATAATTAAGAAACGCTTTTATTGTACATTTCAGGCAGTAAGCAAGTAAAACTCATTTCAAATCAGGTAAAGGTAAGTTTAAATTTGCTAATTTTAATAAAATAATGTTTCAGCAAGGTATATAATTTATTTTTGCAAAATTTTTTAAAACCAAGAATTGGCTACTGCTTACAAAATGTGTTGATTGATGAAAAATGACTGAACAATAAAATTTTTTTTTAAATCAAAAAAATTTTAGATTTCAATCAATAAAATTTCTGTTTTAAAGCCACCAAAGTATTTTGCTTACTGGAATTAGTAAATTTAATCTCTTGGCTTTCAATTAAAGCTAAAATTAAAACGTCAAGAAAACTTTTTTATTTTTAAAAATTCAATTTAAATTTAGGTATTGAAAATGATTGGAGATACCTATCTAAGAGTAATATATCTATTTCAATCTATTGCAATATTTTATCTTTTGTATTGTTTGATCTATCTCATGATTTCTTTTTGACAGAGCATCTACATGTAGAATAGTGTTTCCTTTCATATATTCAATATCATCAGAAGGCCATAAGCTTTATGGCTGTTGTAAAGTAGAACACAGCATACTTCCTGCTCTTCCCTACTTCTGCGACAATGGACTGCTCCAACTTATAAATATGGCAAGAAGCTACATTAGAGTAGGATTTGAGGAAGATTTGATTTTCTCGTCCTAATGTTTTATGTATGAGTATTCAATAAATAACTTCTTTGTTTTCCTTACCTAGTCTTTTGTTCCTTTGATACTCTAACTGTAGCCTTTCTAATACTCAGTTATTCTGAACAAAGACAACATTATAACAATGGCCCATATTAAAATTCTAGATGTAATTTTAGGTAACTCATTCTTGGTGGTAAAAATAATCACTAAAGGTTTATAGTCAGATTTAAGCAGAACAGCATGCCTAATAAAAATTGGCAGGCTCCATTTATGCTCTATAAAATAATTAACACATCTTTTTCAATATTTGAATAGTCAGCCTGGCTTACCTAAATAAAATCAATCATATGGCATGCTCTTTTGTATCCATAATTAAAGTCACTTCCTTTCTACCATTGAGTCTATTTAAATCTACTGTTCTTTTTTGTAACTCCATGAAGGGTTCTATCGATTCATAATACTTTGGCAAATATAAAATTTGGCCAACCCTAAAAAAAGATTCCAATTTATTTTTTATTTGTAGGTATAGATATATCTGCTATTTTCTTTATTAAATTTGTGTCTGGTAAAATTCCATCTGTAAAAATTTCATATTGAAGCTTATGTGATTGTGCCACAATTTAACATACAGTTATCCTTGTCTAAGGTCATCCATGGAGTCAGTTGAAGTATCTTGCTGTTGTTGTGGTTGTCGTAGTCTTCTTTGTTGACTGCGAGAATATTGAGGATGGAGAAGAAATGGTAAAAGAAATTAGCACGAGTGAAGAAGAACAAGCGAATATGTGACAGGACTTTATATGTCAGGGTCAACAGATTAAAATTTCTTTTACATCTCTTGCTGCTCCCATACAACTGACTGATTTAGCTTTCTTTCTTTCTTTTTATACCGAAAGACCTTTTAATGTAGACTTGTTAACTTTTCTCTCAGGTTTTTCAAATTGTTTCCTTCCATTGGTTAGAAAATTAATTTAACATCTGATCAAGAAATCCAGTTTCATCTTTTTCAGTACAGGGTCAGCACTTTTTCTATTCAGCAAAATCAGGATTTCATACATCATTGTGAAATTGAAGAAGAGAAGAGAGTCACTTTTAATTACGTGTTTACTACAGCAGAAGGAATTTCATGAAGTTGAGAAGTTTTTCATTTCCCAATTAATTTTGTTTTTTGATCATCAAGATGAAAAGGAAACAGTAAAATTTGGCAAAAGTTAGGCATTTGTTGCACTCGGGTGTCAAGTGGCATTTTGATATTGACTAGTTTTTCAGGTATCTGAATTGGGCAAATATCAGCCCACTCTGTGAAAGGGTAGGGTAAGTTTATTTTCAAGTTGATCAATTTTTAACTTACCTAGAAATAAGAAGAAGAGGATAAGAAGACCATTCATTGTGCTTCTTATCTCCTGTTTCATTACTTTCTCTGACTCCTTTTAGCTAACAGAAATTTCAATTCTCTCAAAGGTGTCCGATGCTTTTCAAATTACTCTTTTGTCTCTTCAGATTTTTTTATGTCTGAATATGTTCGTTCTTGTGTTAATTTTTTTTTTCTTTTTTTATTACTTAAACCTATATTTTTGGTTTGTTAACTGTTTTTTCTGCTACAGCTAAATTCTGTGGGTTCAGATACTAATAAGAGTTTTTCTCTTTCTAAATAAATATTTTTCTCATTGTAAATGAATGAGGTGGATATTTTAATTGTACATAATTGTTATTATTCCCTCCCCCCAGAAAAAATAAATGTGCATATGAGACTAGCTTGAACCTCCCAGAGAAGGTGAGAAATATGAAAATGAATTTTTAATGAAAGGAAAAGAAATTTTTAGTGAATAGGTCAGTTATATTAGACAAGGATGGGCAGTCATTTCCCATTTAAGGTTTTGTGATACATTCTTTATATTAATTTAAAAAAATCTACGGTCTACAGATTCCTAGATTTGAGAAAATGACACTCATCATACAGTGTTGCTCTTGTGTGCATAATGTATCTCTTTCTCTCTCCCCTCATGTAAATATGTAAAATTCTATTGAATCCTCCACAAGGAGAAATGTTAATATGCTAGCCTAAGAACTATTTCTGCAAAAATAAGTTTCATTCTTCCTGGAAGACAAGGGATATTTGATGAAATATAATTTTATAATCTGTCATCTAACTTCATTTCTGGAAATAAATTAAGTATTTTTATAAAAATGACTTCATAAATGTAACATATTTCAACATTTTCTTTTGGTTGTGACAGTCACTAAGTTATTTCAAGGTCATATTAAGTGTGTCACTAAAAAAGGATGTTTATTTCCATTGGAGAATGAGAAAAATGCCTGGAAAAATATAAAAAGCTATATTTTCCAACCATCTGGCACTATAAATAAAATTTAATGTTGTATTGCTGACATATTTTACTCACTTCCTTTTAACTATCAAGATCCACACAAACATGTCAGAGCAATGAAACTCCATTTTTCAAACAATAAAAAACATGAAGGATTTTAAAATAAACATGAAGTTTAGATAAAATAAAGTTTATGAAAAAACTTTTTATATACAATTTGTATGTTATTACAACTATTATTTCTTACTTCAGTTTTTTAATTAATCCTGATTTTATAGAAATGAGAATACAATTCATAGTCAGTATAAAATGAATAAGTTTAGGAAAATCTGATTTGTTTAAAAGTATTAAAACTTAATTGACATTAAAATGTTCATTGGTTTCTCATTAAGGAACAATTGAAAGTGATTTAATCAAAATCTGAGCAAATCACAAGTCAACTACAATGAATTGAAAAGAAAGTGAGCATTTTTACTGGAACACATGCAAATTAGAAAAAATAATTTTCATTCTCATTTCTGGACAACATGATCTGTAATAAAATCAATGAGCTTTCTAGTCATAATTTCATGACAAGTGTTCAAACAATGATTTTTTCAAATTTTAAACTTTTAAGTCTTATAACAAAAGAGATTATATTGTTATACTCTCAGTAGCATAAAATGTTAAGAAATTAGGGTTTCATTCTTTGCTGAAATCAATTTTAGATCATACTTTATTTTCCATGTATAAAAGAGAGAACTATTTGAAAAATGTCACCAGTCAACATAAACCAAGTGTGCCTATCAGTTATCTGCCCTTGACAAGCTATTGTAATGAAACACATGAAAATCTGTCATCAAATGTTAGAAATTGAAATGTAGGATTATTTTTAAAAACCTGTTAATACAAATAGTCATAAATAAAGTTTGAAATTTCTGTCCTTCCGAAAATTAAATCATTATCTCAAATAACAACATCTTGAAAGTTTCATTGTATTCTGTCTTCTTAATTCCTATTCTTTTACTGTTGTTTCTACTTAATAATTTTTCTTTTTTTCATATTCACTCTCACTCAGTAACCCATTCTATCTTAGTGACTTTATTGCCTTGTGAAATGATAAAAAAAATAAGTTCTATTTCTGCCTTTGACAAAAACACTTGAACAACTTCTGAATACTCAGTTTGCAGCAACACTTTTGGCAGTCATCAACAAACAGCAGAAATGTTAAGCTGGAGAGAATAGTGGTATCAGGACAAGATTAAAATTATTTTGAAAGGCCGTGAAGACACTCAGACAGACAAAAGCTTCTCTGCCATTCTGAAGATGAGATTTTGATCTCGAAATATTAATGTTTAATAAATAGGTAATACCCAAACACTTCTTTACCTTCCTTTATTTTACTCAACGCACTGTGACAGCCTTCAAGACATAACCTATATAAAAATTATTTTTGTTGCTGCATTGGTCCTCTTAAGATTATGCTGATAAAAGCACAGATTCTCAAATCCCATTTTATTCACGTGTATGTATATATATTGTATTGTATTGTAATAGTTGTAACAATGGTTTATAAAAGCATAGTATCACTACACAAAAATCCTGTTTTGAGCACAAGTGCTCCTCTTCTGGTGATAAGTAAATATAATTAAAAAAAATAAAAAAATAAAAATAAAAAATAACCCCCAATGCTGTACTCTTTGGATAAATCCATTTTCAATATTTATGCAGTATCACTTATGTTGTTGGACCAAATAATTAATATTATTCCATGTCTAAATTAAACATGTAGCAAAACTTTTAGTTCTCCTGGCCTGTAATCAATTCCTGTAATCTGTTTCCTCTCTCAAACACTACTGCTCTCATCATGTTTAGCCTTTTAATACAGCTGTAATCATTCTGCCTGTGTCTCTATTTTTACCTCCTCATTCACATATGTGAAAAGATAATAACTTGCAAGTTTATCCAACTCCAGGGTCTATCTATTTTATAAGCTAGCCTGAGAAGCTGCCATTTTTTGGTGGGAGGAGACAGTTAACACATGAGACACGTTCAAACTCATGTTCACCCTGGAGATAAGTTCTTTTCGTCTAGTGTTGCAAAAAAAATGCATGCAACCCTGGGCCTCTTTGCCTTCTGCGATAGTTCAGCTGATCTCGTGATCACAGCAAATGCAACCAGAGACAGGTCTCTTTTGCTAAGTACTCCTCTGAGAGAAAGCAACATAAGCTTTGTCTTCGGATGAATCACAACTGGACATTAGGTTCTCCTGCACCAGACTCCATGCTGCTGGTGTCTAGAGAATCACCTGGTGAAGTCAATCTCAAGTTAACTCACTTTCTGTTCAATCAACTTCATGGTCAGATAGAGAATATGACTCCTGAAAGTAATGAAAACCCTTCACATCATGGAGAATTTCATCAATCTTTACTGACTGTGAACTGTTAACCTTGATTATTTGGCCTGTCTTAAACCTGGTGGAATCTTAAACTAGACAATGTCTCCCATTTCGTATGTTCTTCAAATATTTATGGTTCAGATGGAGGCATCATATCAATGCCCCATATGGGAATGTGATACTAATGTAGCATGCCTGCCGGCATTGTAGACAGTGAGAAATTGTCCTTACATGTAACATTATACCAGTAAACTGCTTCTGGTATGATGCACTGTTTTCTACCAGCCATAGTTTTAAGGCTTCTGTGACAACTTTTTACTATACCATTCCTGGTTGATGCATAGGCACATCGAAATCAAAAATGTATGCCCTAGTCACCGAGAAATTTCCTGAAGTGCTCACACATAAAAGCAATGTCAATGTTACTTAAGATTTCATTAGGTCAACCCCGCTCAAAAAGAATCTGCTAAATTAATATGCTTAATATCTCCTGCTGGATGTAACCAACAAACACCCTCAATAATGCCTTTCCAATTAAACTCCTGTAGCCAAAGAAATGGTGTCCACCAATTCCTTCATTTCATCTGGAACTTTACTTCCTCACTTCCATCAGAGACTACCATTCCCTTCCTAGATGTGTAGCCCAAAAACTTTGGTCCCATCTTTCAGTCTCTCTGGGTCTTTGCAACTAAGTCCATAATTGGATAGATGGTCCCTTACTCATACCATAGAAACCAAAGATTTATTGACAAATATGTCATTTATGTAAACTTATGTGGCAGCTTTGATTAACACGTCCTGGCACAAGTTGATGACAGCCTTCATAGTGAGAGGTGCAATATTTAAACTAAATCCCAATTGGGTAAAATATTTGTAGTGAGAGAAGAGACTTAGTTCATGCAGCAAAGTGTCTCATGTGTAGGTCCATAATTTAGGTGAGGTGTTGTCAAGATAGCAGAGAAAAAATATGGCTGTAGGGAAGTGTTATGTCGTCAGAGAGTGAATCGGGGACGCTATTGGAACAGTGTCAAGCAGTTCACCCGCAACAGAAGAGAAAATGGCAGATTCTGATGATGATGATGCTGGAAACGATGAAGATGATAATTTAGGTGAGGTGTTGCCAAAATGGCAGAGAAAAAATATGGCTTGCCTCTTATGAGATTGGACGTGACCAAAAGAGGTCCGCGAGACAATGTCCCAACTAATCATATAGTTGGGACATTCTGTGTGAAAGCACAGGGGAAAATGCATTACTACTACTGTAATGAGCCAGGCCAAATATCACAAAACTGTTTGGGAAACGGATTCAGAGACAAGGCATTGTCGCCACCCTTCCAGTCAATAAATACCATTTTACCAGTTGTTGGCATCCAGGTAGACAATGTGAAGTGTTCAGCACTCATCAACGCAGGATGTTCCTGATCAATAGTTAGCGCAAACTGCTACCAGACATGGAGATGATGAAGGAGGTATTTACTGATGGTGCCTTTGCAGCATACAGAAAGCTGACTATAGTCAGGTGGAAAGGCGAACGAATAGATGTGTATGCAAACAGGATAAGGCAGTTGGTCAAATTGACCAGTTTTGAGGAAGTTGGACTGGAGAGGCTTGCAAAGCTGATTTTTGTCACAGGGTTCCCGGATGATATCTCCATCAAACTTCAACAGGCACCAAATGTTGAGACCCTAACAATAGGATATCTGATAGCAAGGGCCAGAGTGCTAATCATTAGGGACCAAAGTTGGGACGTAGCAGCAGCCATGAAGATGGATTACAGAGAATTAAGCCAACATTTGGATTCTTTCACTGCAAATGCAGACATATGTGCCACCAAACTGCAGGAGTGGCATCAACAGAGGGTTAATGTAACCCTGCTTGACCTGAGGTGGGCCTATCTGCAGATAAGTGTTCACAAGTCACTGTGGGCATTTCAAACTATAATTGTCAAAGAAGAAAGATATTGCTTAATGCACTTGGGATTTGGCTTCAATGTAGCACCATTAATTAAGAAAACTATTGTCAAGACAGGGTTGATGAAAGAGGAATCAATGATGAAAGCCACATCAGCCTACATCGATGATATATATGTGAATGAGGACATAATGTCTGCAGATAAGGTCAAGATGAGACTGGAGTCCTTCAATTTGACCAGCAAGTACCTGAAGTATCTGAGGGACTTGGGCCTTGAAGCCTGGGGGAAGCGCAGTTCTAGAACTCTCAGTTACATTGACATGAGGTGCCATATTTTCCATTTGCAGGAAGTTGGTAGGACATTTTCCTGCCTATAGGTGGCTTTGCGCAGCAACTGGAGTAATGAAAAAATGAGCAAGCATGGTCACAAAGAGATGGGACGACACAGTGAATGGCATTCCTCTCAAACAGATGATGGCTGACGTAGTGACTAAAGTGTGCTAAGATGACCCCCTCCGAGGTGACTGGTGCATGGCCAGAGGAGAATTAAATGTAGGAGTAGATGCAAGCTTCCTGGTGTGGTCTTGGAAGGATGTGGTGCTATTTTAGAGGACGCACACTGACTTTGTCCGACAAATGATGCTCAGCATATAAATTTGGCAGACCTTGATGCTAAGCTGAAAGGTCTTAATCTTGCACGGCATTAGCAAGCTGAGGTGGTGAATCTCTACACAGACTCTCTGTATGTTTACCAGTGGTTGATAACACCCTAACAGGTAAAGCCAGAGTAAAGACCAAAGCCACAACCAAAATATTAATGTGAAGGAGATTGGCAATTTTAAAGCGGATGATTGAAGAATACAGCTTGAGAGTCAACATCACCTTGATTCCGTCAGAGCAAAATGGCACACTAAAATCAGGTTCATTGATGGCAGCACATTAGTGTATATCTTCTTTGGGGAAGCAGATTTTTTCCTATTTAGTTATGTACATAAAGCATAAGTAAAGCAAGTTGAATTGCCAGCTGAGATAATTTCACGTTCACTTTGCATTAATGTAACAAAAGACATGACTTACCTCGGAATTCAAAACTAGCGCAAATATGTCTTGCCTGTAAGATAATAACAAAATAGAAAGATGGCCACTATTGAAAACACAATTTATGCGTGCCTATCTAGTCCAAAACAAGACAATATTTGCACACATGCAAATTTTGGCCATCTTGGAATGGCATATAAAGAGCCGGTGCCAGTGATGCTGTCAGTGGCAAATTTTCTTGGTGAATTGTGCATCGAAGTTGCAGATTGACAGTCAGGCTGACAAAGAGGAAGGAGAAGCTGCTTAGTTGGTGTCTGTTTCACAACTGTCATGGTAAAGCCCCCCCACCCCAACGAAAAGTAAACCTGAAATCCATTTCCTTGAGGGAAAGAAAGAAAGAAAGAAAGAAAAACAGCTGGCTAGAGAATGAGCTTCCACTGCACCTTTTGTTCCCCCCTAATCATCATTCATCTTTTTTTTTTTATACTACAATTAATGGTAGATTGGTTGGCAACCAGTCTAGAAGAACCCTTGTCAACAGTTCAATGAGCCAGTGGGTCATGGTAAGGTTCATGTTTTACAGACTTTGGGAAAGATCTATGGCTAACAAATAAAGTTGAAAAAAATGAAGAAAGAAATATTCATTTTTCTTGCTTACATGGCTACAGATATATCATTTTAACCAGGTTTGTCTAAAAGAAAAGGACAGAAATTTTGTTTGTGGCTTTAAAATGTGGCCTGTTAGCTTCAATGATTATAATTTGCCTCTATCCATTGTGACACATAATGATTTTAGATAATTACTGTTACAAGGCAAAAGAAAAACTTCATTTTTTTTAGCAACTAAGAGGAAATTCTGTAACAAAATATTATTTAACTATTTTTCACTTTCTATAGAATTTGACTCATTCAGAAAAGATAAAAACAGATTTAGATTGAATGAGTTCTGATGATGTCAATTTACTTCAAAATTGATTAAATAAATCATCAAGAATTTTAATAAAAATTGACTCACTCTTTCATGTTCTCAAGCATTTGAAAACTCCTGAAAAGAAATGAAAAAAAAATATAATATACTGATTCTTTTGTAACCAAAATAAATTTGATATCAGTTTCCTTTATAAAAGTTTTCCTAACTCAATTTTTAAACAATGTCAACAAATTATTTTTCATTAAAAATCTCTAGCATTTTATGCAGAATAAACAATTTTTCAGGAAATTTTCATTGATCTTGTTGACTGTTTCATTCTTGTTTTATAAATCTGGCCTTATATCAGAAATTATTCTATAAAATGGCAGCAATATTCAAAAAAAAAAAAAAATGTTGAATTGGCATAGTTTGGCTCTCTCAAAATTTCAGAATAAGAAATTTAGTAAACAAATGCATGGCTTCTTGCAGACATTTCATCCTGGGGTGAAAAAGAAGACATATTATTTGTTGAAAAATTGGATACAATATTTATCCAATATTAATCTGTAATTTCTTTTTAAAACTTACAAGAAGTTTGTATGGAAATATTTTTTTTCCTTATTTTTATTTTTTTGCAAAAATGAAAAAAAAGTCAAATAAATAGAATTTTTTTTTTTTTTACAAAATTGTCATTCATTTTTTTATCTCTTTATCATACATAAGACACACACAAATTTGTTTCTTATAAATTCCACAAAACAAAAACCTGTCCTTAAAACAATATTCAATTAAGTGCTGTTGGTGTAAAAAAGAAAAAAAAATGTCAACGTAAGTAGCAATAGACGTCCGCAATAGATTTTTTTTGTCTCTGACCTCAATACTTGTAGTCAAAGTACAGTTTAAGCGATAGTTCATGATAATGCAGAAACAAAATGGAGTCACACATCATCCAACCTTCACTTCTAACCAGCAAAACTGTGTGTTCGTCCTCCAAGCTCAGGAAATCCGATCTGCTACATAAGCTAAAAACAACTGTTTTTTTTTTATTCACCGAGAGATCTTTCTGATTGGTCACGCCATTCAGGGGAGGGAAGAACATAAGTATAGATTTTAGTCCTTAAAGTAGATTTTTGCTAACTTATTTTTACTAATTTTTCTTCCGCCGATCACACAAAACAATGAATGCTTTTTCGAGTTAGCTGATGATTATCACTTTCACTAACTACAAAAGTAAAACTTATACTTACAGGTAATGAATATTCAATGAACAAACAAGAATTGTGATAAATTTTGTTAGATTTTCAATGTTTATTATTTTTATCTTCAGCAAGAAAAATGTTATAAAAATATACTCAGAAGTTTCACATACCACTTTACTTTACAGAATTGATATGACGTAGAAAGGTCTGAAAGATCATGTATCAAATCTATATACAGGATGCGATAGGTAAATTTTTGCCATTTTATATTTTCAATGTTGTGCAGGCCAGCCACACATGCATAGAGAACCTATTCAGCTGAAGTAACCCATTTCCAGTTTTGGGGCATGTGCAAAAAAGAAAAAAACTGGGAGCATACATGCTGTGAACCTGAAGAGACTTCACTAGTTCGATCTTAATGAAGGCCAGCATCAGGAAGGACACTAAAGTTAGCGCTTCATGCAATTAGACAATACACATCACTCACTAATTTATCAGTGTAATAAGTTCAACTTTTCCTCCATTATTTACAGAGAATCTTAGAACATTCCTTGAAATCTTCTCTACACAAAAAATGTTTCTGATAGAAATATTTATTCTATCTTATTTTGTTTCACTCTTTTTGACTTTGTGTTAACTTTACAAACCAAAAAGCCTCAAATTCAAAAGAAACTGGAATAAATATTATAAATTTTGCGAACAACAATGATTTTTATTCACTCGCTGCTGGAGTACTAGAAGATGAGTGAATACAGGTTGCTACATTCCTAAATGTGGCTGGATTACAAGCCCAACAAATTTTCAACTCATTTGAATTTGAAAACCCTGACAAGAACAAAAAACAATGTGTGAAAAAATTAAACAAAGGCACACACAAATTACTACTTCATGACTACTGAGCTTGAAAAGGACCACCAATCCGTGGTGGACTGGGGTAAGAAATGGCTCATGAATTTTAATGCCTCCAAAACAAAGCTGCTATCTATTAATCATTACAGGCAATCACTCTTACCCCCCATTAGCATGGATCAGGCTAGTCTCCCTGAAAGTAAAACACTGCACCTCCTCGGGTTAACTCTCACATCAGACCTCAAGTGGAATAACTATATAGAATCCATAGCTAAATCCGCTGGTAAGAAGGTCGGTTCTCTGTGCAGGATCAGAAAGTTTTTTCCATCTGAAACCATCCTGCACATATATAAATCTACCATCCGCTCTTGCATTGAATACTCCTGCTATACCTGGTCTGGTGCCCCTGCTATTCACTTAGGGGCCCTTGACAAAATCCAACTGAAAATCTGTAATGTCATCGATCCCGACCTGGCAGCTAAGATACAGTCACTTTCTCACTGGCGCAATATGGCTTCTCTGTGTCTCTTCTACAAATACTTTCATGATTTCTGCTTTGATGAACTTAGCTCTCTGGTTTCCCCTATACATGAATTTGCTTGAGCCACAAGATTACTTGATTACTGTGAAACCAGTAAAATGTAAACACAAATTCTACTCCAGCAGTTTCTTTTCTCACATTTCCCGCCTGTAGAATTCCCTTCTGTTTACTTGTTTCCCTGACAACTACAATCTCCAGGAGTTTAAGTGTAAAGTCAACAGTCATCTCCTATCTTGCTAACTTGCGTCCTCTTTTTCATGCTCCTTTCCGCGTCCACTCCACTGACAGTATCTTAACCTTTCTCTTACCCACTTCCTGACACGCCCTGTAACCTGTCACTCTTTCTCATAACTTTCCTCCTATGTAACCCCCTGCACACCAATGGCAATAGACTGCCTTGCTTGAGGAATATGATTATAAAAAAAACAGACTTAAAGTAAAAAAAATAGCAAGGGACAGGTTTAAAGTAGTCATGAAGAAATATCAATTTCAGCAGTCAGTTGGAACAGATAACTGAAAAATAAATCAAAATCTGGACCCATCCCCACCCCGCACACCACACATGCCAATATTTGGACACCAGTTGTAAATTATAAATTTCAATGGAAAATGCAAAGAACACTCAGTAAAACAATGTGTGGATTACATATGGAAATGCCACAAATCCAAAGCAGTTGAAAAATGCAGTCAGTTAAGTGCCATATGTGAAATATGCTTGGGCAATCATGTCTCGAAAGAGACATGACTGACTGAGCAGAATATTATCCCCACAGTAGGTTGCCATTGCTTTCTGTGGTAGACTGGTTGCCAGCCAAGGCTATAGAACCTAATCTGTCCTGTTATTTAACCCATAACTGGAAGGAAGAGATGGATTAATACCTTTCCCAAGGGTATTTGCGCATAAGTGAATGCAATAAATTCAACTGGAACTCGAACTCGGCTCCCCAATTTCTCGTTCCGATATCCACCGCACCTCAACAAAATGCAACATGTGCTAAATTCAGAAGAGACAAACAAAAAGAGACTTTAATGTCTAATAAGATTCCTGATTGCCATTGGTCAAAGTTAGGCATGAATCTATTCTCCCTTAAAGGAGAAAATGACAAATTGAAAAACCAAATGTTGAGCAGACCCCTTCAATCATGTTCCACTAAGAAGATGGCAGAAATGTAATGAGAAAATGTGCTCATGTCATAGGCAATGCCATCAGATAAAGAACAGAAATTTAATAATTAAATAATTTAATACTGGCATGAATAATGCCAAGAGCATGGTGGGGCGGGAGTCTGCTGCTGTCATTGTCTTGACTTTACATAGACTATATAAATATATTAAATGGAAAATGGGATGTATTAAACAGAATTAATTCCCTTGTAACTATTTTTAGAGACCAATCACATTTCAATAAAGCATAATATCTGTGGCTACTAGCAGCCACATGATGCTACAATGCATTTTTACTCAATTGTTCAGCTTGATACAATTGTTCAGCTTGGTACACAAGGAGACAGTTATGATTCAAGTACTCATCAACAAATTGATAAATATTTAAATTTTTCCCAATCTGGTACTTTGTAAAAGCAGAACTCTACTTTAGTGAAAGAACAATTTCAATGTCCTTTAGAGGAATTACTTTTTATTACCAGAGTGTTTAAAAAAACTTCATTATTAAACAAAATTTCTGATTAATTTACAAAAAAATAAAAAATAAAAATAAAAGAAGTATAGACAAAAAAATTTGGAAAATACTGAAGTATTTTCTGTCTGAATCTCTGGTAATTTCAAGTTTCGCTATAATGCATTTGATATTTACAAATGGTATCGGCCAAGAAAGAAAAAAATGATAGAAAAATAATAGAGATAAAAGCTGTGTGGCTGTCAGTGGCTTTGGTGGGCAAAGACAATTTAAGTTTTGATATGACATTGAAAAGTCTGGTCCTCTGGAATGTGAGTGAAAGTTATTTTATTGCACAAAAATTGGATTTGTTAAAACTTTAATGTTAAAAATCAATAAAAGCAGCTGTGAAAAGAAATCAAATTGTTTGCAAAAAAACATTATTCAATGATTTTTAGGTTCTATGAGAAAAATATAACAGTAATATCTAAAAACCCCAAAAAATTCAAAATTTGTATTTGGTGTTGTAGGGAATACAGCCTTTATTCACCACTTTTTAATTTTAAACATTTGGCAACTGACAATGAAAAACAAGGGATAAATAATAAACAAAGAATTTCCTGATATTTGGTAACAAAAACAGATAAAATTTATATCATGAAATATACAAGATGTGCAAATGATATTAGATGTGGAGAGAGTAAACAGGGAATGAAGATGTGTCTTACAAATGCAAAGTTCATATAATTATGTATGAATAAATTCTCTTCCTTTTACTGTTAACAAAACAATTTTTTGAAAAAATTGTTTTTAAATGAGTTCAGAGGATATGTCTTGAAAAGGTTAAATGTTTTGTTCTTTTGAGTGAATAATATTGAGTGAATGAGTGAATGAATATATAATTACGTAAGTTGTAATTTTGAGTTCATGTTAAAATTCAACTGTTAATAGTTGCACGGACATTAGTGGCACTTGGTTGAAGTAATATTTCTCACTGAGTACTAAGACAAGTCTCCTCCTTATATACAGTATAATAGGATCAAAAACATTTCTTTAAATTTCTGGTGGGATACGTAACTAAACATGTTCTGTAATGTGGTTCCATATACTTCATATTTTCTGACCAATCAGTGATGACTAGCGTGAAATTCAAATTGTAAATTTTCCAATCCAGTGTCTATGTTTAAGAGACACGAGTTATCATTCTGAAGCAAATATAATATTATTGCAATTTTTTTTTTATCTGGACTCACAACATGTGCGATAGGTAAATTGTCATCAATGCTTTTTTATTTAATATTGCAAAGTGGATTCCACGGTGTCCAGTGAATCACATGAATTTCATTAATCATGTAATCTCCCTGTTTCAACTTCAGCCCTGTCAAAAAGTTGGTTGTTATATACTAAACTTAGCTTTGCACCACAGTGAGAAATTAATTTATTATTCTGCAAGGTCAGAGTGCTAACTCTTACCTCACACCAATAGAGAGTTGGTTCATATATAAAAATATGAATTAAGATCAAAAATTCATAGTCTTTGATATTTGAAAAGCCATGATTCATCCATATTGTCAAATATCTCATCACATATGAACTGTCAACCCAGATTGGAAAGACATGCAGAAGAAATGTCATTAACAAATTGATAGAAGATGTTTTCTTTGAACTTAATTTTGGTTTTATCTGAATGATAATAGCCTAATGCTAATCCAAATTTTAAAAAATGTTAATTTTTCAGCACAATTTTAAAATTCATTCTATTTTTGATCATCAGAAGAGAATTGTTTTGTTAATGTTGTAAAATATGGCAAGAGTGTGTTGAGGTTGAGAGAAATGCCTGATTGCTCTTCCAACCACTACAGGAGTAATTAGGCAGAGAAAGGAAAAGGACAGAAGGTAACAAAATGACATGGCCTCAGAAGGCACAACAACTTTCAGAACAAAAATGCCCATGGGACTGACTTCACAAGACACTGAGTCTTGCTAACTGCCCACTTCTGATTCTTGGTTTTCCCATCATTTAAGGACACATGGCCCAGAGAATATAGACATTGGTTAGTTCCATTGACTTGACCCAAGGAGTTGTGAGTTCAATACCAAGCTACAGCAGTGGTGAACAAGTTACTTAGAGAGTCAGGTTATAGGGAGATAACTAATGAGTACAAAAAGAGGCTTCACAAAAGGAATGAGAATGATATACCCCAGTGTTCAAAATAAAGGGTTCGGTTCGAAATTCCTAGCACCTGAAGAAAGCCAGAGTGTACAACGGCTGGAAAGTCATAAATGGCAACCAAGATGAGGGCAACAGATCTAATAATGTAAATAGTATACCTTTTTAAACAATTATTTAAAAACATTTAATTTGATACAGGAACATTGAACATTTGAATAATTTTTTTTTTGTGTGTATTATAAGTTTTTTGTAAGTATGGTATTTTTTGTGTTACACTAAAAGGTCATTCTCGTTACAAAAACATTGGACAATTATGTCAATTTCTACCAACCATACTTAGCTTATCTCCAAATCTGGCTGTCATCACACATTAATCACTTACTTCAAAGGTCAGAAAGATCAACTCTCCATGATTAAGAAATACTTTTATTCTAAATTTCATGCTATAAACCAGTAATAGTTATGTAAATCAAATTAATTTAACTTTAAATTTACTAATTTTCCAAAAATGACATGTCACAGATCTATATTTTATTTCTGTAAGATTTTTAAAACCGAGAATTAACTTTTGTTTACAAATGTGTCAATTGCTCAAAAATGGTTAAAAAATTGAAAACTGTTAGATTCCAATCAATATAATTTCTGTTTGAAATACACCAGAGTATTTTGTTGACTGGAAATAGAAAATTTAATCATTTAGCTAAAATTAAACTATCAAGAAAAACATTTTTATTAATCAAAATTCATTTCAAAACTTAGGTATCACAAATTATTGTGAAAAAGTGGAGATACCTTTATTAAACAATCATTTTGTTTTATTATTAAATAGTAAATTGTTAATAGTAAGTTGTTAAAAATAATCAGTTGTTAATTGCTTCTGCAAAAAGTTAAAAATATTTAGTTATTTTTATTCAATAACCGTTTTTAAATTTTTCAATTGACATTTATAATCAAATCACATATATCTCCACAGATTCGCGATATTAAAGGTTTAAATTTAAAAACAATTTTTTAAAATGAAAGATCTTCCTTGAAGTTTTTATTTTAGTTTTAATTTCAAGCTGATGAATTAAAATTTAATATTTTCAATAAGCAAAATACTTTGTTGTATTTCAAAATTAATTTGAATTGATCAGAAGAAGTTTTTGTTGTGAAATGGCTAACCTTTTTTTTTAATTTTAGCATCATTTCATAAGAATATAATTCTCTTTATTAAAAAATATTTTCTAAAAATATGATATATTATTCCAAAAATTCATTTGAAGAATATGACTGGTTTAAAGTATAATTAATCTGACTTGAAACAAATATGATTTACTTTATTGTATAATTTTGAGGGGTTAAACTTTGATACAGCAGTTGCTTGCCTCAAGTTATTCTACTAAATGACAAGTAACAACTCAATATTTACATAAAAATACATAAAATGTGGCACAAGCCAGAAAATAGGGAAAGGTGGTCACCACTGCTCTTAAATTTAAATAAACTAGTCACATTCACTGACCCAATAATACTTTAACCATAATACCACATTTGTACATATATATATATATATATATATATATATATATATATATATATATATAAACCTTCATGCCACAATCACAAAACCAATGAATTTTATCCGTGAATACCTAAATTAATTCCTTCCAGAAGTTGCTATTCTCTTCAAGAAAAAATCAAGGAAATGGAATCACTAAGTTTATCGACGGGTCTATATGTTCATCATCCCTAGACCATTGTCAGGGGATGAAGGCAGCAAACCACATAAGTTTTGTGGCCCCAGAGAAGAAACAAAGCATTTAATGGATCATCTAGGTAGGCAGATGAGAGTGGAAGAAGTGAAAGATGGTAAAAGATGAAATGATGGTAAAAGTTGAGATTGGACCAGACGCCAGATATCTTACAAGGCCGGTCCGTTCAATTGAAGGGGTCTAGGACAAGACAACTTTTCAATGAACCCAAGTGCAAGCCAAAAGACTTATGGTTAGTTTTAGCCTCTGTGACTGTATCATATATTTGGATTTCTCTTCCAACTCTGTCAATCTTGGCAATGATCATTACAAGCATTGAGATGTCGTTGGTGTAAACACTATGCCTGGCTGAGGTAGTGGCACCAGCTAACGTAATCCCACTAAGGAGTGGATTCTCCATCAACCTGCACTTGAAATGCTCCCTGATACAAATCTTTCGAAAGTAGTCCTGAATTTATCCACATATGCCCTCATTCATTGTCAGGATTCTCCCATCTGGTGATGTGACACATGTGATATGCCTATCCGAGGTACAATAAAATTCCTCTGTACACATTTCTGTGGCCATATTTGTCACCTCGGCAGACATTCTATTTAATCTAGCTCTAACTACACAAGCTTGGTTCTTAATGTTAAGCAAGATGGCCAGGTTTGCCTTAGCTATAGCTACCTTATCAATGTTTCCGGATTTGACAGCGCCTGCTAATCTAGATTATAGTGCCTTTTGCACTGCTTGTCTATTTAGGTTGAATTTGCAGTCAATGGTGGCAAAAGACCTAATGGTGTCTTTAAGGTGTCCCCACAACATATTCCAAAACATAGAAGTAGCCTGTTCACATTGTGTTATTAGTAGTAGCTGGTCCCTTAAATCCTTCTCGTTCAACAAAGCAATGTCGAATTTCCAGTACCCAACCATTCTAGGCTTAAACTTATCTAAGTTTATGTGGCCCATAAGATTATGGTATATCTAAACTATACGATGAAAACTTGGACAACCTAAAAGCTCTAAATCAACTCTTCTAAGTAGAGCCTGGTCCATGTAGCCACAAAGCCGCACACTTCCCAGGCCAACACTATTTACCCAAGTCTGCTCTACCTGCTTCGGATGTTCATTTATGAATTATCTGATCAGATTAATTCTGGTGACAAACACTTGAAAGACTTTTTACATAAGAAGTAATGATAGTACTCTTCTTAGCTCCCCTACTGTCTAAATGTCAAGCATGTTGTTCTAATCATCCACTAGAACTACCCATTTCAACAGTATCATGAACCAATTAATCCTCGAAAGAATACTCCCCACAGTCATTGAGCGCATAAACCCCAATGAGTAGGAATACTTTCTCTTTTATGGTAACATCCAGCATACACAATCTGGCCACCAGATTCATGAAAACAAGCAAACAGGTTGTGTCCAAAAAATGACTTACTAAGCAAGAAACACCCCTGGAGTGGGTATCAAAGTTTGCAGAAAAGAGGCAGACCCCCTTCGAGAACACACCCTCATAGTCACTTGCAATAAAGTGAGTTTCTTGAATGCAATATATATTTACGCCATGGCTTTTGAGATCCCTAGTGAGCTGAGCCCTTTTCGACTCAGACCTCAATCCTTGGACATTTATACTTGCTAACAAGAGTGCCATGATTGATGCTAACTGGACAAACCGGGACAAACATGCCAGGGGGTCAGGACACTAGAAACCTGAGTTTTACTACTCTATACAGGGATGGGTGAATAAATATTGGGACTCTCCCCAAACAAAATTGTTTAAGTTTCACAAGCTTTTCATCTCCAAAAGTTACCAGTGGAGGAGACATATTGATGGAATTTTTACCTCCTCCAGCATTGCCCGTATTTGCAGTGTAGCTGAACCAACACAAACCACTGTCAATGCTGTCTGCACCTGAGAGAAATTTGTAAGATCCTCCAAATTTTTTCCTTCTACTTTTATGAAATTTTGGAGGACCTTTAAGCTCTTTTTCCCCATGTTCAGGTCCACCTAGCACACATGCTCTCCAGTATGAAGTTTCTTTTTATGATCTTTTGTGAGGGAGTTCCTCTTCTGAGGATCTTGTAGATTTTTTCACTGATGTTGACGTTATTTGTCATGATGGTGGTAGGATGGGAGAAGGAAGTCAGGTAACGGGTGGTGAAATAGTTAAGTAGGTGGGTGAATTGATTTTTTTCTGAAGTAGTGAGAGAAGTTCAGTGTAGGGACATTGCTTTGGACTTGAGTATATTGTCTTTTTATAGTGATGATGAAGATGTCTATTTACCTTGGGAAGACTTTTTACTGAGTGAGTTTCCAGTTACAGTTAATAATAATAAGTTTCTTCCTATTTTCTTTTGAAAGGCTTGCATATAATGTGATTGGTGTTTTTAAGATTTCTTCGTAATTTGTCTTTCGTTCTTAGTGCTGGGGCTCAGAAGTGATGGGGGAGCTGTTCTATTTCTTTTCTTTTTGGTAACTATCTGCCAATCATCTTCCATCTTTTCTGCTATCTTAAGCACTTGGTATTCCATTCTCAATATGCATTCCTTGTATTGCAGGACTATCTTGGTCAGTGCCGCACATTCTTCTGGAATGGACAATAGTATTTTTCACATAGGGAAGGTCTTTCCTCTGACAATTTATTGAACTTTTACACTCAATACTGCCAACAACATCTTGATGACAGGATCCCTGTTAGATTTAATTGATCTTTCAAATTGACTTTTTCAAAAATCAAGACAGAAATAATTCTTTTCTTTTTCTACAGATTCCAAGATAAGAGACTGTCAGATGTAACTAAGCCTGCTTTACAAATTCCTCAGTGTCTATGACTCAATGAGTTGGTGAGTTTCATGAAGAGGCAAAGCAATAGCCGAATTTTCCTTGTCCTTCTCTTTTGCCATGTTTTTGCCAGGTTGTGAGGTTGTAGTTAGAACTTTTTTCACACATTCCAGTGACCCATTTTTAGGAGTCGCAAAATGAACTTTGACAGTCCTACTAATCTCTTCCTCATTCATTATGGACAAAACAAAAAAACTATTGGGTCCTGCTAGCAATTGTACATTATCAGTTTTTTCACACACCAAGAAATCAATTTAACTACTACCAGGCATATATATTTACCCACAGAGGCAGGTTGTGACATATGGTAACTTATTTAAAGAGGGGGACCCTTGTTCTGAGTGTATGTGACACTCAGGACAAGGGTCAAAATTTACCCAGCCCACACAGTGACTGGGTACTGAGCTTGTCTTAGCTCCTGGAAAATGTGCTAGATAAGAACACCAAACCAATTTGCCAGTCACATGCAGCACCTGTTTATAACTAGTCAGTGATTCATTGAAGCACAACCAAAAATTTTGTATGACCTTCAAACAAGAGTCATGCACGTGCTTTCTTTCTTTTTCAACGTAGGACAACTTCTACTGCATCTCATTTTTCTTAGAGAAAGGCAAAAGAAAGTTCATATTTTGTCCATGTATTTTTGAGTGTTGTATTATTTATTATTATTTGTTGGTGGTAATATCTGTGTTCTTTTCTGTTAAGTTTTTGTTGTGTGGAAATCCTTCCACTATCATGGAGGCTTCCCCATAACAGTCAGCGTTGGGACCACCTACAGTAAATACTTAGGTCTCTAATAGGCAAAGAAAATAAGCCTGGAAGACTGCATTGTACTAAAAGAACAGTAAGCTCCTTACACAAAGAGCAACAAGCTCTTTACAATTCCTAGCACTCTGGAGGTCATTACTACCCAGATAATTTCCCTGTGGCAATTAACGTGGGAACTCACAAGCTTATTAGCGTCAACAGGAACACCATGGCAGTGACTTTGTGAATAGTATGCTGCCTGCCAACTTCTTCACCTCTTCTTCATTGGCCATCAGGAGGCCTCACATGGTATTGGATCACTTTGCAAGGACCCTTGGCTGAATTTAGAGATTCTAAGAGCCAGAAATTTTCCCAAAACCCCAAGAGTAATCATTTTCATACAGAATAGAGGGGAGACCTCAAAGTTTAGGATCACTAGGCGGTGATACAAAAAGCTTAGGATAGATCAGAATCTCCAAAACTGAAAAAATTAGTCCAACTATGTGCAAGGAGGGTCACAGTTCTGCTCTACCTCTCCTTGTATAAAGCTTTAAAGCTTACTTTTCCAACAGACATTGGTCATATTGTCTCAGATGGACAAATTACGTTTAAGATTGGCACTGACAGTCTGGGACAATCTATTGGGGTTCTAACTCTAGTAGATTTTCATCCAGTATGTGTTTAGGGGAATCAACTTGAAAAATTGTGGCTGTGATTCAGGAGACACACTTTGTAAAGTTGATGCTCATATGCTGTCTAGTGACTTTGTTGTTTATTTAGCATACAGGGACCAGAAGTGTTTAAATGTACCCTGGGTGTGGAGGTAGATTATGTTAATGTTGATGCGGAGTGGGGACAGGCATTTGATCCTGGCCAATATTGGCAAGAGTAGTGGTTCATTTCAGATCATTGTGGTTTATGCGTCTAACAATTAGACGGAGTGTGTCTCCTTTTTCCCTTAGTAACTAACATTCTCTTCTATATTGATCTGCCTCAACATTCCCAACCTCCCTGGTTTGTTTTTGGTGTCTTTTTATCTTGACTGAGTCAGTCTTTGATCTTCTCATTCCATAATTTTATCCTTTCCTTTTCTGTTAGTGAATGTGTTTTTGATTCCACCTATTGGTAGAATACAACAGCTACTCTTAGTTCTGTCGGGTGGATGGGTCTTACTAACATTTGTTATTATTAGTTTGAATGTCTTGTTATGTTTTCATTGTTTTGGTGTTCACTTCCACCAACACTTATTTTTATATCATTATATTTTTAGATATATACATTTTTTCTCCACAAAAATATTGTTATGGTGCCCTATCTATAGGAATGGACTCTTTCTCCAACAATCAATACTAATCTGTGTGACTTCTGAGGAGGCAGTCGTGAGGCAGTCTAGAGACAGTTGAGATGCAGTGTAACTTAGACTGTTTTGACAGACACTTCTATCTTCTGACTAATAACACTCTTATTTTGTATATATGTTCTGTTATTCTAATACACTGGTTCAACCTACTTTATTGTTTTCTGTGTCTTTCTTCCTGGCCCTAACAGGCCAAAACAAATATAAAACAAAAGGTTCCCCCCCACCCCCGTGAATATATGGTATTATGGTAAATGTAAGATTGGAAGGTGATGGATGAATTCTTGTGGTGAATGAACAAATTGTAATGAGAGATTGGGCCATGAATTAGCTAAGTCTAGGGTAGAAAGTGTTGATTAGCTTTACCCCACTTTCCCCTATAGACTTGTGCCACAATTATTGTATTACTGCAATAATAAAAATACTTTTATGTCACAGGATACACCCAACATGCTGTTGCTTGGTTTGACGAGATAAAATTCCATTTTTTTTCCTTCATTTATCACAGAAATGCATTTTTTAACACATATGTAACTGCTTATTTATTAATTTGCACATGTTGACAGCTTGATGTTTATCTAATGTTGTTCTATGGGGGCTTTTCCCATAAGAAATAACTGAAGAATAACGTGAACACCTCTTATATATAAATGATGCTTACGGCATATCATGTTGAATACACCAGTTCTCGTTCGCTCACTGAAGTTAAGCAACGTTGAGCCTGGTCAGTACTTAGATGGGTGACCACTTGGGAATACCAGGTGCTGTAAGTGTATAGTGACGGATGTACGTGCTTACGGTCATATCACGTTGAATACACCAGTTCTCATTTGATCATTGAAGTTAAGCAACATTGAGCCTGGTCAGTACTTAGATGGCTGACCGCTTGGGAATACCGGTGCTGTAAGTGTATAGTGACAGATGTGTGTGCTTACGGTTATATCACGTTGGATACACCAGTTCTCGTTTGATCACCAAAGTTAAGCAACATTGAGCCTGGTCAGCACTTAGATGGGTGACAGCTTGAGAATACCAGACACTGTAAGCATTCAGTGACAGATGTGCATGCTTACGGCCATATCACATTGAATACACCAGTTTTCGTTTGATCACCAAAGTTAAGCAACATTGAGCCTGGTCAGTACTTAGATGGGTGACCGCTTGGGAATACCAGGTGCTGAAAGCATTTAGTGATGGATGTGAGTTGTAGTGCAGTGGATGTCGGCTTGGAAAGAGAAATTGGTGAGCCGAGTTCAAATTCCAGTTGAGTACCCTGCATTCACTTAAGCACTTGTACCCTTGGGAAAGGTATTAATTCATCACTTCCTACCAGTTATGGGTTAAATAACAGGATGGGGCCTGGAGGCAAAAACTCCCTTAGTAGCCCTATCGAAGCATCAAGTATTCAACTATTTGACAAGATTATGAATTTTGCTACAAACTGCGCCAGGGTTCCAAATACACAGGGAATACTGGAGGGGTGTAGCGAGTTCTATCTCGGCCAAGGCTACAAGACGACGACGATATATAAATATTTTTTAAGCACTTGGTAATCTTGAAAATTCAGGAAAATATTCTTCTTACTCTGTTTTATTGATTTTTAAATACATTGGCATTAAATTTATTTTCGTTATCACTTATTTTCTGATAATGTTATTTATGAACACCAATATTTATAAAATCAGCATATTTATACACATGCAAAAACAATTCAAAATTCTTTTTAAAATACAGGAATACCTCGCACTGTAATAAGCATTTCAATTTATGATTAGTAAATATAGTTTTACTTTATAACTATATCCCCTAACATTTACAACATTGAAATTGAATTTTAAGATTTAAAAACTGTATAAATTAATATAATTAGCAAAAAAAAATGTAAACAAATGTTATCAATTCATTATTTATTAAATCTTTTTTTCTTCAAATGTGTTCTTGTATTATTCATAAAAGCATTTTATGACTAAAGTTTCTATTTGATTATGTCTAGAAGATGATGTCCACCACTGAAAATTCTAGATCATCAAAATAATTCTATTGATTAAAACTATTTAAATATAAAATTATGTAAATTACATAAGCAGTGGCACTGCTCTGAATTATATCAGATTTGATCCAGCTTTTCCTGAGTCCAAAAAAATTATTATTTAAAAAAAAAATTCTTTTGCTCTAATTGTTCTTTTGAATCATGATTTCTGTTTTACCATCTGCTTTGGTTATATTTTTCATTTTGTTTTGTGCAAATTTCATGGCTAGAAAAAAATGTTGTATTTTGGATGAATTACAAGCTCATAAAAATTTCTTCACTGAGTAAAAAAAAAAAAAAACTTAGTTTATTTATAAAAAAAATTATTAGTAGTGTAAAATAATTAAAATTAATAATTAATTAAAAATTATAGATTGACACTATCTCGAAAGGCACTAGTAAATTGAAAAAAAATCTAGAAGACTGAAAAACACTAATTTTTGATGGACTGAAGATATACTGTTGACCGGACAAAGGAAAATAGAAGAAAATGATAATTAAAGTTTTGAAAACAAAGAGGGCATCTGGTTTTGGTCAGGACTGAGATAAGTGAAGGCATATTCTAAAGATCCCCTGAGAAGAGAAATAGATGAATTCACTACTCCTGACTGCAAAATTTGGTCAACTGATAAAAACTAACTTTTAATATACTGATGACCAGACGAAGAAAAACAGAAGGAAATGATAATTAAATTTCTACGTTGTAAAAATATCTTTGTCGTAAAAATACCTATTCTCTTCCCAGAGGAAAGAGAATAAATAATATTTTTATGACTACTGAGAACAAGCGGCTGGCTTAAATAATATTTTAAGATCATTGTATATGGGACGATGGCTAGGAATAAAATTTGGTTGACTGATAAAACTAACTTCTAAGAGCAGACAAAATTCCAAAAGAAAATATGAAAAGAATGGAAATTAAATTTTTTGTTTGCAGAAATACAATAAAACATCTCAAATCATGGAATTGCCCCCCCCCTTTTTTTTGGTCACTTGTTAGTAAAAAGGGTTGAAAGGTGTGAAAATGACCACACACAAAAGCATGAAAAGAATTTTGGGTGAAAATTAAAATTTGGCTGTTTGAGCTAGACCCCATTCCCCCATGCAATGAGGGTGAGAGGCACTCACACAAAACAGGAGAGAGACAAGTTTGGTCAGATGACCGATGAGGAAAAAGTCTAAGGGGGATTTCAGGAAAGGCAGAGGAGTGTTCCAAGCCCCTCAGGCAGTGATGATGAGAGGCACTCACACAAAGCAGGAAGGAGATGGGTTTGATCATGTGACCAAAAGAGGGATAAGGCTCAAGTAGAATTCCAAAGAGGAAGGAGATACTCACCCATACTTGACAATTTGCAGAGAGAGCCCTGATTGGTCATTTGGTGAGAATGCTAGCTAATTTTCTTTTATTATAAGTTATTTTTTTCATGTGACTTTACTCTGACTGGACCTTCAAAGACTACTTTAAGATGTATGAGGATTTTTTTTTAAATCGACTGCAAGACATAGTCAGACACAAAAAAATTGAGATTGTTATTAAGAAAGCTGGGAACTTCCGAACATACAAAGTTTGTTGACTATATATTGCCCAAAAAGACTAATGAATTAACTTTTGAGGAAGCAGTGAAATGCTTAACAGAACTTTTCAGCCCGAAAACATCACTTTTCCATAAAAGGTGGAAATGCTTCAACCTAACAAAAAAAAAAAAAAACGATGAAGATTATACCACATTTGCAGCAATTGTAAATAAACACTGCAACGATTTCAAACTATCAGAGCCCTCTTCAAACAATTTTAAATGTTTAATCTTTGTCCAGAGACTAGTCTCAACAAAAACTCCGAAATGAGAAAGAGAATATTGACAAAACTTCAAAACAAGCCGGAACTAACATTACAGAAGCTAGCAGAATATTGTCAGAGGTGTTTAAGTGTCAAGAATGACTCAAGGGACATAGAAGAATTGGGCATTGCATATGTACGCAAAGTTAACAAAAAGACAGATTTTTTTACCCTCCCCAAAAAAAAAGTCAAAACAGAAATACACACTTTCAACCCTCCCCAAAGAAAAATCAAAACAATTATGAATTCCAAAAGAAACCTCCTCCTAGTCTGTGTTATAGATGTGGTATAAAAACTGAACATATCATTATAAAACCTGTTCAGCATGTAACAGAATGGGACACAAAAGTTCTCATCACAGAACTAGAACAGGAAACAGAAGCGGGTAAAAGCTGCTAGAACAGAACATGAGGATGGAGTAAATATAAAAAAATACATAGTAGTAGAAATTCTAAACAAAACATCAAATTACAGCTAGATTCAGGCTCCAATTTGACTATCATCAGTTTGCAAACATGGAGAAAACTAAATCAGCCCACCATGCTACGTACAGACAAAATATCAAGATCAGTAACGGGTAAAAGAATAAAATTCAAAGGAGGGGTAATTACGAATGTATAATTCAATGGAAAAATGAAAAAACTTAAAATGTTCATTCTAAAAAATACAGAGAACCTTTTCAGTACTGATTGGATGCAAAAATTTGACTTATAGGACTTGCCTATTAATACTTTTGCCAGAAAGTGGGACATGAACCAACAGAAGCAGAAGAATTAAAAGAAAAATTAAAAGAAAAGCTTCCCAATGTATTTTCACCAGGACTTGGTAGATGTAAAAAGGTAGCAGCAAAAATAGAACTCAAAGATGGCACACAACCAATATTCAAAAAGAAACAAAATGTTCACTTCGCATCAATAGGAAAAATTGATAAAGAACTGGATAGGCTTGTAGAAACCGGGATATTATCAAAAGTAGAATTTAGCCATTGGGCTGCGCCAACCGTCTATGTTAAGAAAAAATCAGGTGAAATTCATATTTACGAGGATTTTTCAACAGGTCTTAACAATGCAATAAGGGATTAGCCCAGAGGAAGTGTTTATATAGTTAAATGGCAGCAAATAATTTTCAAAAATTGATCTAAGCGAAGCCTATTTACAAGTAACAGTGGATGAGGAGACCTCTAAGCTACTATGCATTAACACACACAAGGGATTGTATAGATTTCAAAGGCTTGATTTCAGAATTAAGGTAGCACCAGTGATTTTCCAACAAACAGTGTGGATCAACATGCAAAACACATTCAGGAAGTGTTTATGTGAATACAAAGCTATGGATTCAAAGTTAAAGAACAAAAGTGCAATTTTTTTCTTAAAAGAAATTAAATACCTAGAGTATATTATAAATAAGGATGGAAAAAGGCAGGATCCTGGAAGAGCAGCACCAATAAAGGATATGCCAACACCGAGAAATATCACGGAACTACAAAGTTTCCTTGAATTGGTAAATTATTACCAGGAATTCATTGTCAATATGCATAAATTGCATGCTCCATTAAATGAATTACTAAAAAAAGAGAAAGAATGGAATTGGACAGCACAATGCCAAGAAGCATTTGAAGAAATTATTAAAACATTAACGTCAGACTTGTTTACGCTTCTAGAACACTATTACCAGCAGAAAAAAACTATTCACAAATCAAGAAAGAGGCTCTAGCAATCATATTTGCTGTAACCAGATTTCACAGGTACATTTATAGAAGACATTTCACTCTGCAAACTGATCATAAGCCGTTGTTGACTATCTTTGGTTTGAAGAAAGGCTACCAACATATACAGCAAACAGGCTATTACAATGGGGAACCAAATTACTTAACTATGACTTCAAATGCCTTTCAACAAGATTGGACATGCAGACAGGTTGTCAAAATTAGTGACAAAAAATAATGAACCACTGGAAGATTCAGTAATAGCTGCACTACAATCAGAAGGTGAGATGAGCACAGTACTTGGAAATACAGGACAAGAGCTGCCAGTGATGTTATTAGAAATTATGAATGAGGCAGAAAGGAATGACTTCATTATTAATACGAAGAGAAAAAAAAAGAAAGAGACAGAAATATTTCTGACAGTTTTTCGCTTTGTGACAACCTATTAATGTACAATGTGAGGGTCATAATACCTAAGACACTGCAGAAAAGAACACTAAAGGATTTTCATATGAGACATAGTGGAAAAAAATCGTATAAAGGCTTTAATGAGAAGCTACGTTTATTGGAAGAACATGGATGAAGACATTATGCAAGTAGTAGAAAAATATAAGGGTTGTTCCCTAGCTGGCAGGGCATCCCCAATGACACAAAAACCTTGGCTGAAAACTGATCAACCATGGTCGAGGATCCACATAGATTATGCAGTACCTATAGATGGATTTTATTATCTAATCACAGTAGACAGCTACAGCAAGTGGACAGAAGTTTTTCGCTATAAGAATCCAACAGCAGAAACCTTCGCAAGGTTCAGGGTAGTGGCTTGTCTGGTAACAGACAACGGAATGTGATTCACATCCACAGACTTCCAGGAGTTCTGTGAGATGTTCCAGGTAAACCACATAAAAACTCCACCGTATCACCCATGTTCAAATGGGCAAGCTGAGAGATTTGTTGACACCTTAAAAAGGGCATTGAAAAAGGCATACGGGTTACCCACAGAGAAAGCACTGCAACAGTTTCTCCAGATTTATAGGATTACTTCAAATAATAACACACCATCAGGACTGTCACCGGCAGAGGTAATGTTTGCGAGAAAAATAAAATCTCTATTCGACAAATTACTACCAAAGCAAAACAAAAAAAACAGTCCACGTCATTCGTACCAAAGAGGACTTTCAGACCAGGACAAAGAGTATATTATAAAATGTTTAAAAACAACACATCCTACTGGGAAGCCGGTATGATAACTAATCGGATCGGGAATATGCTATACATGATTCAATGTCCAGAATACACGCACAGAAGGCACATAAATCAAATAAAGAAAAGGCGGTTGGATGAAACCAACATACCACTGCAAGAAAAAAGAAACTATAGACACAATTTTTGAGACATTTGAGTTACAAATACCCCAAACAGTGCCTGAAAAAAGAAAATCAGGTAGGAAAAGGAAGTTCATTTTGCCAAACTTATTTTTGCCTAAATATAGATATCCCAGGTAATTTGCTGAAAAAGAGTCCCAAAGTTAATAAAAACATAGTTTTTCTATCAAAATGTTTATTTTGTTATTTAGAAGAAAAATCAAAGTATTTTTTAATTATTTTTAAAAGATTTTAATCCTTTCTAATGTGTTTGAAATTTTTGTAATTTTTTTTTCATCAGCGGGTGATCAAATTTACTATGGATAATGTAATATTACAAACTCTTTTTTTTCAAGTGAAAAACATTTTTGGAAATTCTTGCAAAAATCATATAATAGTTGGATTTTAATAAAACTTTCAGGACTTATTCACAAATGAATGACATTACTTTTGAAATTATTATTTTCAGAAAATTTTGATAAAAATGTGTATATTTTTTTTTTTACATATCTCCCCCTACCCTCAACTTAATTTCAAGAAATTAAATTTGGCTTCAAAAATTTGTTTTATTAGTTAAGGACTCCTTGGGAAAAGTAAATCATTTACATATTTTTATTTTTTTAAACAGCCTTTTGTCTGAAAATTTGTTCCAAAAAGTAAAATAAAAACTCCAATAAAACTATAACATTATTTAATTACATAAACTTATTATATATATATATATATATATATATATATATATATATATATATATATATAATATGAATGTATGTATTTCGAATTTATAACAAATATGTTACATTACTACAAAAATAGGCATTTTGTTTCAACACTATCCGTTTCTTATCAAGTGGTGAATTCTATTTCAAGTTAGAGGGTTTTACCCAACTTTAAATAGAATTCATCACACAAATAGTGTCGAAACAAAATGGCTACTTTTGTAGTGATAATTAAACATATTTATGTTATAAATTCTAAATAAATATTATTCGCTCTACTTTGTATTGAGCACTTTTTTAAGAATAGTGTTTATTTGGATACAGAATTTTATTCCATCTATACCTATCGTATACTTTATATATATAATATTACAGAAAAGTGAAAAAACACATAGATTAAAAACCCACTGTTCAAGCATTTACTTTTATAAAGAGTGCTCGATACAGAGTAGAGCCTAATATTGGAATTTTGTTATTACGATTGTTTATAAAAGCATAATATCATTACACAAAAATTTTCATGTTTCAGAACAAAACTGCTCCTCTTCAGGTGATATGTTAAAATAAATGGTGGAAATTATTTATTTTTCAAAATATAAGATAAATTTCTGGTTATTTAGAAAATTAGAGAGTGGCAGTTGGAGGAAATGCATTTAGATGTGTCAAAAGTGTTCAATGAAAATTTAGAATTATGTAACCGTGGAGATCTTGAACATTTGGGTTTTGGAAGAGGGTAGGATGGCTTAGATCAAGACATATCACTTTTTAATTTTGTCTGGGTAAACGACATAGTGGGACCTTAGATTTATTAAAGGGTAGACAGTAATTTTAATCAGGAAGTTGGATTTTAGGTTTTTTTTTATATTGAACAGTAGATTTTTTTTACTACTATCTATGAGTATAACTCAGAATTAGGATTAAATAATTGTGGTATACTTAGTTATATTGTATTAAAAACAACAATTTAGTATTGTGTGGGTTATTTTATTTTATTAAAATAATATTCTTTTTATGTTAGAGTATAAGTTATAAATGAAACAGTTATTAATTAAATTTTAAAGAAAATTATCTTGTCTGAGTAAGGTACCTAGTGGAACCACATAATTCTTAAATAGGTAAATAATTTTTAACAGCAAGTTGGATTTTTTTTAATTACTTCATGAGTAAAGGGGCTGAAATGTTTGTGTTATAATTATAATTAAATAATTAGGGCATATTAAAGTATATTGTAGTTAAGAAAACTAATCTAGTATCGTGTGGGTCTTTTATTTAGTAAAATAATTATTAATTTTTAAGTTATAATAGAGCATAAGTTATAAATGAAACTTTTGTAGTTTTTTAAATTAAAATAGAATTATTTTATCGATGTAAAATACATTGTCAGAACGTTTACTTAAATGGGCAGACATCAATCTTTTACAGAAGGCTAAATTTCAGGGTAGTTTTTTTTTTTATATTGATAATTTATCTTATATTTTCAAAAATAAATTGTTTTCACCATTTATTTTAACATATCACCTGAAGAGGAACAGTTTTGTTCTGAAACATGAAAATTTTTATGTAGTGATATTATGCTTTTATAAACCATTGTAATAACAAAATTACAATATATATATATATATATATATGTATATATAAGGAAAACACCACACATCATTTAGATTGGTTATAAATTATAATTCATTTCTATGAGCTAAATTGGCTCATTTCATCAGACCACACTATATTCATTCTACATTCTATTCGGTATAAATACAGTGGAACCTGCCGTATGCAACCAACCCTACTGCCATCAAAAACTGGTCACATACAGCAGGTGGTCGCTCACTAAAGGCTCATAGTTATGACCTATTTACACCAGGAATATATATTCCACTCATCAAATTGTACATATTAGAATTTTACCATGTAATCTGGTAATAAATAAATGAGAACATAAGAAAATGGCCTAACTTTAAGGAAATTTATTCAGCATAATTCATTTTAAAATTTTTAAAAATGTATTTACAATGGTCAACAAGAGACCAAAATATTTACTCACAAAAAATATTTATTAAGTGAACTTAAAAAAAAGTATACGTTTTAGTTTTTTTCTTAGAAGTGAGTGATAGCAAAAGAGAATTTGCCATAATACATGAAAAAAAAAAAAACATACAAAAAACTGACAGCGATTGTGGGTGGAGGTAGAGAAACAGAGAGATAGAGATAGATATATCCAGATAGAAACAGAGTAGATAGATACACAAAAAAATAAAGGAACAAAAGAGATAGACATTTGAGAAATGGACATAATTGTGATTTTCCCAATTCCTGACTTTATCCAAGTCAGTACAGAGACTGTGATAAATCCCTTGAACATGTCAAATGCAATACATGTTGTACAAAACAGCCAATGTTGACTGTGAGGTGAACTCAGGCAATAAACATTTCAACAAGAAATAACAGGTTGATACAACACTACAATAACAAAACAATAAGGAAGATTTAGATCAAATCAAAATGAAATAGATTACTCATTTAGTTTCTCCTAATTTAGAAGTTGCCAGTGTACAACCAAAATGTTTTTTTTTTAAAAGCTGTTGCTTGATCAGTGAGATTTTCACTCATTGATGTTAGTAGCTGATCGTGTTCTGGAGGTGGTTGTTCACTAAAGGTCAATTAACATTAGCAAATCGTCTGTGCATAGAAAAACAGTCCTTAACAACAGGTGGTTGCTGACGAAGAGGGTCACATATGGCAGGTTCCACTGTGTTTTCCCAGAATAAACATTTCTTTAAAATGAAATGGAATACAAGTAACATCATCTAGAACAGAGACTTTAGCCTTATCTCAGTTGGGGGATCACTAGACTGGTAGAAAAGAGTTCATTGTCCTTATATAGTGACCATAAACTCATTGCACACTCAACCAATTTAACTCATAGAAATGAATTATAATTTATAACCGATCTAAATGATGCATTGAGTTTTCCTTTATAAATATCATATTGCTCTGGATAACATCCATTGAGCTCTCTATGTAGATATAACACTTAATATTTTATATTAAGTAGATCTTGTTGAATTATCCTCGCCATCCACGGACTTGCACTTGACATCATTACCTATATACATAAATATATATATACTAGAAGTATAGCCCGGCATTCCTCAGGTGTAATGAAAGCTTTAAAACTAATCCATGGTCCTGGAGCTCAGACTCTTTGGACGTTGGCACGAATGACTTAAAAGCAATAGTTGTTTCCAGTTAAAGCGAAACCATAGACTGAAAGAAAAATGAATGGATGCAAGTCAAATTTTTGATTTCCTGGTATCGATATCAAATAAGTTTTTTCATCGTAAACTGAATTTTGAAGGCTAAATAAGTCCTCTGAGTAAATGGTATCATGACTGAGACTAAGAACTACAATTATGCTTACTTACAGTCAAACCCAAAGCAAAAACTAAAATAAAAGGTCTGAAAAAAATACAGACATACAGGCAGATAAATAGACACACACACAAACATCTTACCTTTTATATATATATATATTATCGATTTTCTGCACTATTGTAAGAACTGCAGCCTTGAAACTTCTGAATATTGTTTCTTATGTCTTTGTCTATGAGTGTATCAAATTTGATTAAAATCGGACCACTCCTTCTATAACCCGATTTTTTTGATTATCGATTTAATATTTATTGGGGGTACCTCAACACAAAACCTAGCTAAGAACACTCGCAGGCGCTTATAGTACAACTGTGTAAATTTTCAAGAAAATCAATTCAGCCATTTCGGAGTCTATAGGTAATGGACACACGCACACACAAAGTTCCATTTATAAATAAGTTTAGATATAACACATTACATTATAAAAACAAAACTTTTTCACGAATAATGAATTTTTACACAAATTGTTTTCATTTTCAAATTATAAAGTTTCAAAAATATTTTTTAAATTCTTCAAAACCTTGTTGAGGTTAGGTTATTAAGTGAAGGCTATTTACTAATCAAAAATTTGAACGCTTATACAAATCTTCAAGCCAAAAGATTTTTAAAATATTGTGTGTGTGTGTGTGTGTGTGTGTGTGTGTAGGAAAGGTATCTTTTTTTTAAAGTCTGGTATTTCATGTGTGACATTAAAAGGTCACATATTTCATGGTTTCTTCATTTCGCAAGTAAAAAATTTGGGTAATTATGTCAATTGTAGTTCACCATACCATATCTGGCAACACAATAGAAAGATATGACCTCTTTGATTAAGAAATACTTTTATTCTAAATTTCATGCTATAAACAAATAATACAGGTTTCAAATACAATAAAACTTTAAATTTGCTAATTTTCTGAAAATAATGTGCCACAGATGTATATTTCATTATTGCAAGATTTTTAAAGCAGAGAATTAACTTTTGTTTACAAACTTGTCGAAAATGGATGAAAAAATGATAACTTTTGAAAATTCTCAAAAAGCTGAGATTCCTATCAATATAATTTTTAAAATACCAGAGTATTTTGCTTCCAGAAGTTAGTAAATGTAATTATTTAGCTTTTAATTAAAGATCAAATTAAAGCGTCAAGAACTTTTTTATTTTTAAAAATTCACTTTAAAACTTTATCGAAAAAGAGAGTTTCTGTTTATTTCATTATTTAACTGTTTTGGTTTTTAAAACAGTTTTTAAGTTTATATAGAGAAATATTTGTTTGTTCCAGAAATTGTAAAATGAGCTTTTGTTAAAAATAAAAATAAAATAAACGGCTAGGATGAAGCCATAAAAAATATCATCAATCAGATATCAGAGGCTATGAATAGAAAAATGTTGAGAACCACTCCTGGAGCTCTAGAGACCCTCTCCAGATCTTGCTCAGCCTTCATTTTTTTTTTCTGCTTAACTGTCGTTTAGTTAATTTGTGGTGATACCAACCGAGCAAAGCGAGGGACCGGATGTTTGCTCTATAACGACCAGAAGGCAAATGACCAAAAGTCATCTGTGCACAGGTGGACCCGCGCAGATGTTCCGGTTGAAAAATAAAAATTAATCAAATATTAAATTTCCATTTTGCAAGCCTACGCAAATTTTATTTATCAGCCAATGGGAAGCCCAGAATCAAATACAAGTGTGAAATCCTAAACAAGCTACTGTGATCCAAAACAAAGATATAAAAAGCAGATACAGACAAACCCCAGCAGGCAGAACTTGAGGAAAAGGGTGTAATCAATATCCTCTTGACTTAAGTCAAGTGGCTACTACACTTGCCTCTTTCCTTCTCCCCTGTCTCAAAACTACTTACTGACCTAAGGAGCAACTACATCAATGACATTCCTCACTTACACGCTCCCCACATTCCTAAGCATTAATTCTCTTTCAGATTATTATTTGCCAATAAATTTTAACAGCCATTGTACCCATATTCAAAGACTGTTTTCTTATATACCTCCACTCCATTTTCGATACCTAACCCTTAATTATCCTTTCACCATTATTGCCATAAACAAATTTTAAAGTCGTGTTCGGACCACGTCAGAATAACTGACTATAAAGTGGCGACTACCCAGCGTGATATGAACACGCACAAAGACATTTCCACCAAATAAAGTGGTATATCCCGACGTTACACCAGATAAACTGGCAAACCTGACGTTCCCCAGATAAACTGGTGACGAACACGCACAACGCAACCTTCTCCCGGCCAACGCACCTACCCATCTTCTCAGCAACCACAGTAATGAAAAACTTAACCTCCATCGGCACCAAAATGAACAACTACTACTACCGTAAGCCAAATTACTTTTTCCAGCACTTTGGCACCAAAATGAAAAACACAACGTCCGTCAGACTCACAACTAAAAACTCCATGTGCTTCAGACACGTGGTCGAAAAGTAAACTGATCCCGGTGCAAACAATTAATAATGAAGAAAAAAACAAATCAGAAACAAATCAGCAAACAACCAACCCATGGCTATTCCCACAACAACAAAAAAAAAAGAATTTGAACTTTCAGCGAAATATGAATATTTCCCTGCAACACAAATTCAAAATGGCAACGGACACGGAAGAAACTACAACAAACCAAACCAACCTATAGCTAATCCCACAAAAAAAAAAAAAATTTTGTTCACCCTAACAAGAACTGAAAACCAAAACATTCCATCGAATAAAGACGGGATTCAAATACTCCCCCTCTTGTACTAAGGAAACAAAGTTCAATAGAACGGTTAAATGGAAGAAAGAAAACATATTTTTATTTCAAACGAAAACGGGAAAAAGAAAAAAACCCAAACAAACAAAAAGAAAACTACCATTTGAAAAAAAGCAACAACAGATACCAAAAAACAACAACTCCGTTTTCTGAGGTGAAAGTTATGTGGTGATACCGACCGAGCAAAGCGAGGGACCGGATGTTTGCTCTATAACGACCAGAAGGCAAATGACCAAAAGTCATCTGTGCGCAGGTGGACCCGCGCAGATGTTCCGGTTGAAAAATAAAAATTAATCAAATATTAAATTACCATTTTGCAAGCCTACGCAAATTTTAATTATCAGCCAATGGGAAGCCCAGAATCAAATACAAGTGTGAAATCCCAAACAAGCTACTGTGATCCAAAACGAAGATATAAAAAGCAGATACAGACAGACACCAGCAGGCAAAACTTGAGGAGAAGAGTGTAATCAATATCCTCTTGACTTAAGTCAAGCGGCTACTACACTTGCCTCTTTCCTTCTCCCCTGTCTCAAAACTACTTACTGACCTAAGGAGCAACTACATAAAAGACATTCCTCACTTACACGCTCCCCACATTCCTAAGCATTAATTCTCTTTCAGATTATTATTTGCCATGATCATTTTAACCTCCGTTGGACCTCAAGTATTACTTTAATTGTAAAAAGCTTTTACTAAAAACATTAATTGATATGTGTATATAAAAATGTTATTTTTCAACTCAATTTGCTTTTCTTGATTTTATAATCATTTTATAACTTATAGTGTGCTATCTACCACAAGGCCAAATTCCGTTAACCTGCAACAATATACAACTACCCTTCACTAGAACGGACTCCGACTACAACCAGAAAAGAAATAGATAAGCAACCCATTATAAATTCATAATGCTGCCACTTTTACATAAACTAACAAAGGCTGGTTTTTTTGTTTTTTTGTTTCCGTTTTTGTTTTTGTTTTTGTTTTTTCTTTTATTGACATCTCAAATATTCTAACAAATAAAAATGTCTAAGATTTTTTTAACAGAGAAAGAAAGTAAGGTTGAGCAGACCTGAAGCAGACTACCACCACATTTAATTTCGTTGTTTTTTTTTTTGTTTTTTTTTTACTTTTTTCAGCGCAGTCCTATCGATCGTTACTGAAACTTTCCGATTATCAAAATCATTTTTGAAAAATTACAATATTTAAACAAATTTGGTGGGGGTCAGGTTCTTATACAACGTTATAAAAAAGCGATCCTCCATTTTCAATCCTAAGGTTGTATGAGAAACTGACCCCCACCCAAATTGTTTAAATATTGAAATTTTTGCAATTTTTTTTGTCATTCGTAAATTTTAAGGTATAAAAGATTGCACTAAAAAAGGCCAAAAAATTTGATAATGAACAAATTTACAAGTGGCGATAATGTGGAACCGGCGACTGGTTTCAAAATGGAGGCTCGATTTACTATAATGTTGTATGAAAAACTGACCCCCCTCCCAGAAAATGTTTAAATATTGAAATTTTTCAAAATCTTTTTTGTCAGTCGTAAAGCTAAGTGGGTAATCGATAGGATTGCGCTGAAAAAAAGTAAAAAATAAAAATGAAAAACAACGAAATTAAACGTGGTGGTAGTCTGCTTCAGGTCCGCCGAAGATTGGATACAACTATCCACGTGAAAAAAATAAAAAGAAATAAGGACATTTGTGGGGCGGGAAACGAATACTTCGGGGGTTAAGAAGAAAATGTGGACAAGTTTTAAAAAGATCTTTTTTTTTAGTAACACTTGTTGAGTTTATATCGGCTACGTTTTGATTTTTGAATTTAAGATTAATAGAGAGTCTTTCTTTGTGAAAAATGAATGCAGTTGCAACATTTTTTTTTTTCATTCAAGAAAATAAAATATAAATGAATGAAATAAAAACAGTTAAAAATCGTACTTTTAAAAACTTTTGTTGAATAGAGGAAGTAAAATGTAAGCAAAATTCAAATAAAACAGTGAAAAACTGAAGGAAAAACCATTCGAGAAAAATTGTTATTTTGTTTGGTTTTGTTTTTAACCCAACACACTTCTCTTCCCGATGAATAAACATCTTCTTGTTCTTGTTATAAAAAGTTTTTTTATTTCTTTTTTCTTTTTTCTTTTATTTGATGACTAAACAGTTTTCTAGTCGTTTGTTCGAGTTCTGAGTTTTGTTTGTTTTGTCTTTTTTGTACTGACAGCATTTATTACGGAGGTTAGGGAAAAAACAGGTTTTTTTTTTTTAAGGAGGAAATAAAACACTGACAAATTAGCAAGCTAAAAACAAAAAGGAAGACACGAAATAACGAACAGAATGAATTCTTGCAATTTAAAAAATGTTTACGAGAAAATTTGATCAACAAAATAAATTTTTAATATCGTGTTTGAGTTTTGTTTTTGTTTTTTGCGGATGTATTTTCGGGTTTGTTTTTTAAAGAAAGAGCTACAAACAATAGAAAGAGATGTGGAGGGCCATGATCGCCTGAAATGTTCCGGCGCACAAAAGAATTTTTACAACCAGGAAGTTAAAAAAAAGTTGTTTATCATAAAATGTGGTATCGTCAGTTAAATTAAAAGTAGTTAATGAATAATTATTAGATTTTTTTTTTGCTTTTCTCTTTAATAAAAAGAGAATAAAAAATAAAAAATTTTCTCAATAAAAAATAAAAAATTTTCTCAATAAAAAAATTGAGAACATTAAAAAAAATCAAGAAAAAAGTTCAGTAAAAATTCGAAACAAAAATAATAAAACATTTAACAATGTTTTTCTTCATAATTGATTTTTTTTTCTCACCCATGCACCAATGTAACCGATCGGTGTTCGAACTGAGGCGGCGGCCCTCCTCATTCGGAAGCAATGCAACAGCACAACAAAAACAACCGTGTAGCTTTTTTTTATTGTTTTTGCCGAGCTCAGATAAAAACATTAAATTAACTTAGAACTACCAATGCCATACATCATGCCAGTCTGTAGTAACTTTCTAATCAAAGCCAAACGTCATTTATATTAATTAAAAAAATAAATAATTTTCATATCATATTTGTTTAAAATCTGTCATTGTAGTTTCGATTTTTTGTCAAGGAGTTTTGTTAAATTTGTGATCAATGCGATCAACTCGAAAAATTGCTTTTTTCGCTTTTTTCCAATGAAATGAACTTTAACCTTTTTTAAAACGTTTTGAAATAGAAAAAATATCACGTATTTCGACAATAATGACAAAAAAGCACTTTAAAAATGTGTTTTTAAATTGTTAGATTTGATAATTAAACTTTAAAAACTTCACTGACTTTAAAAAGTAAAAACGGCATTTATAAAAATAAGTAACACAAAAACAAAAAGGAGGCAAAAAGGAGATTCGACTTACATTTTTTTCAGTTAAATGTCTTTTTGTTCTTTCTTCCTGTCATTTATCAAAAAATAAGATGTGACAATTGTTGATTTCTTCGGTCATTTGCCAGTAATTTTTTAATTCAATTGTTGATAAAAAGAAAAGAAAAAAGGAAGCAGTAGAAGAAGAAAGAAAAGGGAAATCACATCAGCAGAAAGACAAAAGTTGCAAACTGATATGCGACATTTTTGAAACACTAAAAACTACTTCCGTGCGTCATGGTTTTTCCCAATAACAAACTTTTAAAAAAATGGTATAAGTAAAGAAAAAACCTTTTTCACTCGACTGATGAAAATCTTTTCATTTTTTCTTTTATACTTTTCAAATCATGAGACACTGAAACAAATATCGGTTACTTTCATAATTTGTTTTCTTTGAAGTTTCGCGTAGAAAAAATTAAAAAAATGTAACTGCTCTTCTTCTTCTTTTTTTATTATTATTCTAATCATCATCATCATCATCATCATCATTGTTATTAAGTGATTTACTAAGTTCGTGTGTGGCAAATTAACTCATGTTGGGGGTAAGTTAGGTCCCTACTAGGCGCTTCAACTCTTTGGTTTTGTTAGGCGAAGTTTTTTAGAAAAAAATAAAAAAAAGTTTTCATGATACATTTTTCAAAAAGTAATGTTTTTGCTAAAATATTCTTTTACTTTTTTCAAACTTTTCTTAAAAATTTACAGAAAATTCGGTAAAAAAATAACTACACTACAGTTTTTTTCTGCCTTAAAAATTTATCTCTACGTATTTTAGTTTTTTTTTATTTTATTTTACAATATTTTATTCGTGTCCTCTTTGATTTGTTGATTTTATTTGATTTTTGCTTAAATTCTTTAATCATTTCCATGTATTTTTTGTTTTAATTTTATTCTTTTCTTTTAAATTTTTAATCTGCTTTTTTTTTTTTTTTGTCTTTCTTATCCACATGTGAACGTTTGCAGTTATGTGGGGGTTTTTTTTTGTTTGTTTTCTTTCTTTCACTTAAATTGCTAAAAAATTCTCTTGCATTAGGGACTAAATTCTGTCCTTATATATATATATATATATATATATATATATATATATATATATATATATATATATTGTGTGTGCCTGCGTGCGTGCGTGCGTGTGTGTGTCATTCCCTAACTTAGAAGACCCTGCAAGTAACTCTGGTGGGCAACCCTGAGGCTACATTATGCTGCAGTCTGCGCCAGTTTCCTTCCTATTCATGTTGCATCTGACGACCAATTGAAACTACTATTCTAAACCTCTCCTTACCAAAAATAAGAATTAAAACTAAACCAGCTAAACAAAAATCACCCAAACCGGTTAACATCTCTTTCTCGAACATCTGTGGTATCCGTACCAACTTTTGCAGTGTTGAATCCTTCCTCCAATTCAACTCACCTGACATCTTAGTTCTCTGCGAAACTAACCTTGACCCTGCTATTCCTTCCTCTGATTTCTATACCCCTGGTTACCTTCCCCTCTTTAGGAAGTACTCCAATGTCTACATGCATGGAATTGGCGTTTATGTCAGCGAACACCTCCTTCTAACTAGGTTAATTTTTCTTGAATCTCCTGATCATTCCTACACGCATCTCTGTCTCTCCCTACGAAGCTCGGTTAGTTATCTTTTTTTTTTTACCGCTCCCCTTCATCTCCTGACTGTTCCATACTTGACAGCATCTCGAACAATATAGATGAGACCACTTCCTCTCATCCGTTCGTTCATATATTCGTGTTTGGAGACTTGTGGCTGAAAAACTCTGTCACTGATCTTGCTGGTGTGCATACCATGAACTTTTCAATCACTCAATCCATTACGCAACTGGTGGATTTCCCTCCGCGTTTCTCCAATAACCCTAATGGAACTGACTCTTTGCTAGATCTGTGTTTCACTTCTATCCCTGACTTTTGACGTGTCATGCAACTTTGCTCTCTTGGCAACTATGATCATGCTGTAGTTTCCGTTGATATCTTCTTTTCCCCCCCTCCCCTTCTCCCCAGGAACTGCCGACCAGCAGAATATCTTCCTGCTACCAAAGAGCTGATTGGGAGTCGTACTGCGATTTCCTGTGTGACGTCTCTTGGAACAAAATTTTTAGTCTTCCCGTGCGTCCGAGGACTTCTCATCGATTAAAGCTGGTATCGATGCTTTCATCCCAACCAAGAAGATATGACTTAGACCTCATTCTTCCCCCTGGTCCTCCCCGGCTTGCTCGGCTACTATTACACACAGGAATCACTTCCAGCTTTATCGGAGCCACGCATCTGACCATAATAGGCGCCTTTTTAACTCTGCTCGTAATCAGTATAAGAGTATCCTAAATGATGCTAAGCTGCTGTTTGCAGAAAGAATAAAGCAGCTTATAGCATCCCACAAATTCGGCTCCAAAGACTACTGGCGGCTTTGTAAAAATATCTTAAACAACAGCAAGCCCTCACTCCCCACCTTTAATCAATAAATTTGAGGTCCTTACTTCTCCAGCGGACAAGGCCGATTGCTTTGCTCGTAGACTTTCCACCAACTCAGCGTATGATTCGTCTGGAGTATCCGCTACTGATTTCCCACCTAGAACTGAGGTTCTACTGAGTGACGTTCACATTACCCCTCGCTGGTCTTTAACATAATTTCAAAGCTTGACCCCTATAAGGCGAGCTGAGATGACAGAATACCAATCATTGTCCTGAAGAAATGTACCCTTGAACTCTCATGTGTCCTCTCCAAACTCTACAACTACTGCCTCTCTACTTTCTTTTTTCCTGCCTGCTGGAAGTCCTCCTCTGTGGTTCCTTTATTTAAGAACTCTGGAGAACCCCCAGACCCCTCTAACTATCGCCCTATCAACCTCCTACCGATTTTTGGCAAAGTGTTCGAGGCTATTATCAATGCTGAAGTGGTTCAACATCTCACAGCCTACAGCCCACAGCATCTTCTCCGATAAACAGTATGGTTTCCGCTTCATCAGGTCTACTGCTGATATGCTAACGACCATCACAGCGTATATATACCAGGCTCTTGATAAGAACGGCGAAGCTAGAGCTGTTGCCCTAGATATATCCAAAGCATTTGACAGAGTCTGGCATGCTAGCCTTCTACGTAATTTACAGGGCCATGATATAACTTGACGCTTGTTTGATCTAATCCAGTTGTTCCTTTCAAATCGCGTAATGAAGGTAGTACTGAATGGGCATGCTTTCAGATACTATCATACAAACGCTCTACCCTAGGTCCTACGCTTTTTCTGATCTTCATCAACGATCTTCCTGATGCAATCAGATTCTAAGTAGGCATCTCCGCTAACGACACCACCATTTACTCCCGCCTCGTTAAGAAATCTGCCCAGACTGACAAAGCTCACCTCGCTGCCAATCTTGAAAAGGGCCTCCAATCTGTAGTGGACTGGGGTAAGAAATGGCTCGTAAATTTTAATGCTTCCAAAATGAAGCTGCTGTCCCTTAACCACCATAGAGAATCGCTCCTACCCTCCATCAACATGGACCAGGCTAGTCTTCCTGAAAGCAAAATACTGTGCTTCCTCGGCCTAACTCTATCAACCGACCTCAAGTGAAATGACTACATTGAATCCATAGCTAAATCTGCTGTTAGGAGGGTCGGTTCACTGTGTAGGGCCAAGAAGTTTTTCTCCTCTGAATCTATCTTACACATGTATAAATCTACCATCCGCTCGTGCATTGAATACTATTGTCACATCTGGTCGGGCTCCCCTGCTATTCATCTGGGGCTTCTTGACAAAATCCAACGGAGAATCTGCAATATAATTGATCCCAACCTGGTAGCTCAATTCCAGTCACTTTCGCACCTACGTAATGTGACTTCCCTCTGTCTCGTTTGTCAATACTTTTGTGGTGATACCGACCGAACAAAAGCGATGAACCGGATGTTGGCTCTATACCGACTAAAAAGCAAATGTATAAAACTCGTCGTGCGCATCCGAGTTCGCGTAGATGTTCCGGTTGAAAAATAAAAATTAATCAAATATCAAATTTTCATTTCGCGAGCCTACGCGAATTTTATTTACCAGCCAATGAGAAGCCCGGAATCAAATACAAGCGTGAAATTCGAAACGAGTTGTTCTGATCCAAAAAGCGGATATAAAAAGCGGAGACAAAAAGCATCGTCAGACAAGCAGACTGACTCGAAGACAGATGGACAGACAGGCTAGAGTTACCAGTGTCTCCCCTTGACTTAAGTCGAGCAGCTACTATGCTGACCTCTTTCCTTCCTCCCTGTCTCAAAAGTACTTACTGACCTCAGGAGTGACCTCTTCAAAGACATTCCTCACAAACCAACTTACTGACTTACTGACCTTAGAAGTGGCAACTTCAAAATGAACATTCTTCAATTCCTAAGCCTTTTATCTTTTCCAACTCATTATTATTATTTGTCATGAACACTTTAACTTCCGTATTATTTTAATTGTAAAAACATTAATTGACATGTGTATATATAAATGTTATTTTATACTCTAATTGCCTTTCTTGATTTTATAATCATTTTATGACTTATAGTGGGCTATCTTCCGCAAGGCCAAATTCCGTTAACCTGCAACAATATACAACTACCCTTCACTAGAACGGACTCCGACTACAACTAGAAAAAGAATAAATAAGATACCCGCTATACTTTCATGGCTTCTGCTCCGATGAGCTTAGCTTCCTGGTGCCCCCACCTCTGCATGAATTTACCCGAACTACTAGACTTCTCATGACAAGTGCGATATGTAAATTGTCGTAACTGCTTTTTAATAAACTTTGCAAGGTGGATTCCATAAAGTATTTATATTTATCTTTTAATTTTATTCTTGCTTACAAATTAATATCCAGACCCTTATTTTCACAGTTCTTTTTAAGAGTCCACTAAACTGCACTTAAATTACATCAAGTTACGTAGACGTAACATAAGCCTAAATAATATGTGAGAAAAACACATTTTTTTATTTTTAACTAATGAGAACTTAATTAATTTTTGGAGTCTAGCAACTCATCAGCTCATATTAAGAAAGAAAGAAAGAAAGAAAGAAAGAAAGAAAGAAAGAAAGAAAATACTATCCAATAACGTCAGTGGGGAAAATATTCTCGAGGCGCATACGGGGAGAGCAAATATTACTCCCTAATTCTAACTGTTAGTGTTAGCCAATGCATTCCTTTCGACAGCGACGATTGATTGTAAATTCTCTTTTCAACGAGAACTATAGTTACAAAAAAAAACAGATTCTTATTTGAATAAAACTTAAATCCCCCAAAACACTCATTTTATCTTTATTCACTCATTTTCGCTATCTAAATTTTAAATTGAATTTTTAAAAATAAAAAAAAGTTTTCTTGAAATTTTTATTTTAGTTTTAATTGCAAGTTAAATGATATTACTATTTCCAGTAAGTAAAATACTCTAGTGTATTTCAAACAGAAATTATATATATATATATATATATATATATATATATATATATATATATATATATATTTATAAGCGTTTCACCCCGAGCAAGTCATGTCACTGCCACTACTGTGCAGGGAGCTACGTAGAGTGGAGAAAGGCTGATTAAATATAGGAAATGACAGAGGGTGGGTGATAGGCGGGTAAGGATACCGAGAATGAGGGTTGGGTAGATGAGAGTGTTCTGAGAATAGTTGGGAGTTAGTGTGATAGGAGGTGTCTATTGACCCTACATTTAAACACCTGGAGATTGTAACTGTCGGGAAAACAGACTTGTGGAAGGGAGTTCCACAGGCGGGAAGCGCGAGAAAAGAAGCTGTTGGAGTAGAATTTACGGTTACATCTTATTTGTTTAACTGTAAAAGGGTGGGACCTAGTTGCTAATCTAGTATCTCGTGTAAATTCGTGCTTAGGCGGCACCAGTGATCTAAGCTGATCGGAGCAGAAGCCATGAAAGTACTTGTAGAAGAGGCACAGGGAAGCCACATCACGCCGGTGTGAGAGCGGCTGCAGCCGGTCTGCCAAGTCAGTATCAACCACGTTACAGATCATCCTTTGTATTTTGTCAAGAAGCCCAAGGAGAGCAGCAGGGGCACCCGACCAGATATGGCAGCAATATTCAATACACGGGCGGATGGTAGATTTGTATATGTGCAGAATAGATTCAGGTGGGAAAAATTTCCGGGCCCTGCACAGGGAGCCCACTTTCATAGCAGCAGATTTGGCAATGGATTCAATATAGTCATTCCATTTGAGGTCCGCCGAGAGTGTAAGGCCAAGGTGGCGTAGTATTTTACTCTCTGGCAGGCTAGCCTGTCCCATGCTAATGGGAGGTAGATGCGATTGTATATGGTGATTAGTTGATAACAGCTTTGTTTTAGAGGCATTGAAATTTACCAACCATTTCCTACCCCAGGCCACTACGGATTGGAGGTCCCTTTCAAATACGGCAGCGAGGTTCACTTTGTCGTCCAGACCTGGTTTCTGATCGATGCGGGAGTAGATTGTTGTGTCGTCGGCATACATGCCAACTTGGGATCTAATGGTGTCGGGGAGATCATTAATGTAGATCAGAAAGAGCGTGGGACCTAGGATAGAACCTTGAGGGACGCCCGCGTTCGTCTGGTAGTTTTGGGAGGCATGCCCATTTAATACCACCTTCAATGTGCGGTTAGAGAGGAAAACTGGATGAGGTCAAACAGATGTCCAGTTATCCCATAGCTCCGCAGTTTGCACAAGAGGCCAGCATGCCAGACCCTGTCGAATGCTTTGGAGATATACAAGGCAACGGTGCGGGCTTCACCATTCTTGTCAAGTGCCTGGTATATGTACTCGGTAATGGTCGTTAGCATATCAGCAGTAGACCTGGTGAAGCGAAACCTATACTGTTTGTCAGAGAGAAGCCCGTTGGCCATAAGATGCTGAATCACCTCGGCGTTGATAATGGCTTCGAAAACTTTGCCAAAGATTGGAAGGAGACTAATAGGACGGAAATTGGCGGGGTCTGAGGGTTCGCCAGAATTCTTAAATATAGGGACTACGCAGGAGGACTTCCAACAGGCAGGAAAGCAGGAAGCAGATAGGCAGAGGTTATAGAGTTTAGAGAGGACAGAGGAGAGTTCTGGGGCACATTTCTTCAGTACTATGACTGGGATTCCGTCACCGCCGCTCGCTTTGTGTGGGTCAAGTTGCACAATTATCTTGGCGACCAGCGAGGGTGTAACACACCGAGCAAGGCGGTAACGCCACTGATGTGCAGGGGGCTACATAGGAGTGAAAAGATTGGAAAAGAGAAAACTGGAAACCGCATCCTAAACAGGAAAAAAGGGATGAGCTTCTTCACCTGTTCAATAGATGTGGGTGGAGTGTGAACCGGGCGATAGTTTAGTCTATCTACTCCAATTGAAAAAAAAAGTGAGAAGATTGGAAAAGAGAAAACCGGAAACCGCATCCTAAACAGGAAACAAGGGATGAGCTTCTTCACCTGTTCAGTAGATGTGGGTGGAGTGTGAACCGGGCGATAGTTTAGTCTATCTATTCTAATTGAAAAAAAAAGTGAGAAGATTGGAAAAGAGAAAACCGGAAGCCGCATCCTAAACAGGAGACAAGGGATTAGCCTCTTCACCTGTTCAATAGATGTGGGTGGAGTGTGAACCGGGCGATAGTTTAGTCTACTCCAATTGAAAAAAAAAAGTGAAAAGTTGAAACTTTAAAAAAAATGAAAACGTAAAAAAATTTTTTCTTCTTCAAGTTTCAACTTAGTTAAAGTCGAAATAAGCCTTCGAAGCTAAACTAATTTACAGAACCTTCTCTAGCAAGTTTAAAAAGACGAAATAACCCTTTGGCCCTCCAGAAAATGGCCGCTGAATGAAAAAAAACAAGAACGTTGCTGAAAGGCAAATTTGCCGTAGTAGTTAGAGGTAAAATACAGTTTCTTATTTAACAATGGCGAAAAGAAAATTAACATAAAATAGAAGAAAAAGAAGAATGGCTGGCCAACTTGAATGGAATATAAAATTTTGAGATGTTTTTTTAATTTTTTAATTTTTCAGCCATTTTGAGCGTTCCACACATTTGTAAACAAATTAATTCTCGGTTTTAAAAATTTTGCAAAAATAAAGTATACATCTGTGACAGGTTATTTTTGGAAAATTAGCAAATTTAATGTTAAATTAATCTGATTTACACAAATATTAATAATTTATAGCATGAAATTAAGACTAAAACTATTTCTTATTCACGGAATGTTGATCTTTCTGGCGTTTCTCGTATGTTTTGACATGTGACGACTTCCAGATGCTAGATAAGCTAAGTGTCTATGGTGATCACAAGTGACATAATTGTCCAATTTTTTTCCTGTAAGGAGAAGAAACCGTGAAACACATGAACTTTTAATGTACACACAGAAATTACCATACAAAAAAGAACTTCAAATACGCACAAAAAATATAAATAAAATTATTTTTAAAATACGAAGGCACGACGATTTGTATTTAACTTTTCAATTTTCGATTAGTAAATATAGTCATTTAGCAACCATGTACTCAATGTCTCTTTGTTAAACGCTATTCAGAAAACAATCAATGGGTCAATCTCTTTGCCCAGACTTAGCGACACACTTGTTGACAAAAATGTCAGCTCTCAAGATCACTATCCTTCACTATCATCAATCAGGGCTTTAATATTGAGTTGCATTCTTGATAATCTTGGAGGTACTTGCATTGATTGCACAGATTGATTTTTTTTTTTTTTTTTTTTTGTGGTCAGCTTGAAATGTCACTCTAAGACTTCCATACATAATGATGAAGTCTCAGCTGAAAACAATGGTAAGTCTCTCCTTTTCGATATTAGAGTATTGTATATCCGGTCCTAGGAGTGTTTGGCTAGTAAAACAACTGACATATCGCCCTGTGGCCTTCATCCATGAAAAGGAGATATCAGCTGAAAACAATTGCCAGCCTCTCCTTTCAATATTGCAATATTGTATTTCCTGTTTTGTATTCATTGTTTTCTTGAATGTTTTGCTAGCAAAAACAACTTTTACGTCGCTCTGAAGGACAGCCGAACTGAGTCGATGTATTGACTTATACAACAATTGGAGTTTCTGGGCCGAACATTTACAAATTTACGCTTTGATGCTCTCAAATGCGGTTGCTTATTGGTGAGATGATCAAATTAATACTGTTTTTAAAATATCAGATCATAGAGTGGTTTTTAATACTGTGAGATGGAAAGAAGTAAATGACTAATTCACGTTCATGTTTTGCAGCCTCGAGAGGCTGTATTTGTGTAACTACATTTTGGTTTTCTCGGAACATGGTTTTCTACCATCTCTTGAGACAATGTGATCAAAGAATGGCATTTCTGTCGCTCATACTATAAACTTTCAGGGTTGAGTTTTTAGCTTCTGTCTCCCTGACTATGTGAAGATGTTCTGTGAGTGTTTTACTCACAGTCGTTATTAACCTTTTCGAAGCCTTAAACATTCGTGCTATCAGAGATGAAGGAAATACTCTTGGTATCCACAAAGTTCTCAGACATGGATCGATGGAAGTGATATTGGATATTCTTTATTTCCATTCGAAATATGTCTTTTCTGAACGCGCTTATAAATGATATCAGTGCTCGATTCTCTGTTGACCATCAATTGCTTATGTATGAACTTGACATTCAAAACTGAATCATTTTGTACCATATTGTTTTTCACTGTCCTCGAATGCCGGGTTCATGAAATAAGGTTGCGATATAGCTTTATTCAGGTGTCTGGGATCTAGGTATAGCTTATGTGATGCAGGTAAGCTATGTCTAGATTGTGACACGGGCAAATTAATTAACCCATAAGGTCTCTGTAGTTAAGATGCCCTGACTAAAAAGGATTCTATTTTGCTCCTGAATTTGTCTCTTACATTTTCAGGGACTTAGTCGAATAGATTCACGAATAACGATATTGTAAGGTTTACATCGAAAGGTTTCCTGGCAGACAGTCATTGCCATCAAACGCATCGGGAAATGGCAAATAACTTCAGTATAGCTTTAAAAATGTCCTCTCAGTTTCACTGTTGGAATAGCTATTTCTGTTTTGATTTGGGCTGATTTCTGGCCCCGATTTGCATTGGGGTTCTTCACTGGGCATAACTTCTACCTTGATTGCAAAGTTGAGAATCACTAGGCCTATTAGATTGGGGCCGTATTAGGATTGATATCTTGGTCTTAACGGCATAGAAGATTGTACTGGCCAAGACATTGCGATATTTCACTATTATATACATGCTTACACTATTGCAAGAAATGTTTTCTCAAACAGTATATTTGTTAATTGCTTACTCAGAAGTAACAGATTGCACATAAATCCAGTGTCGATTTGTGAATTGATTTCTGTTTGAAGGCACACTGAACCCTTTTTCTGCTGTCTGTATTGAATGAAAGTAGATATCTTCATTTATAGACATCACCACTGTTACTTTGCCAGAGTGATTTTAGTATTTGTCTGCCTCTTTTACTCAGTTCTTTGTCCATTTGTTTCCTCATTGGCAAAATAATTATTTTTCTTACAATTCAAACGCTTTTGCTTCTTGCAGTACATTCTGCCTTACTGAATGATTTGCAATCCTGATCGCTTTTTTATTCTACTATGTGGGCAACTAGCCTCATATCATGAAGTACAAATCACTTGTACCTGTTTCAGAGTTCCATCTTCAATGTCTTTCTTCATTCAGTAAGAATAATTGGGTTGATTTCAAATGAGTCCCAAATATAAATAAATCTACTAGGATTATTTTTTCGACTATGGCTTTGTACTAATATTGCTTAATTGTCTGATGTACTTTTTTAAAGAAAAGCATATGCAACTGTTCATGCCTTCACACTCGAAAAATCGACCTTAGTCAAACTAAACTACTTAATAATATGTTTATGTCCTTCTAAACTGCTTAATAATAATGTGTTTATTTTCTTCCTTTATAACACACGTGTCGTTAATCTGTTGGCCTTCTTCACTGTCCCAGACAAGACAGGTTTAGTCCACCAAAATGGAGATTAACTGATGTAAAACTTTGTCCATTTATTTATAAAGACAAGTACTGCGCAAGTCTATTGTTGTTGAGGATAGCTGACACGTTGACGTGTGGAAAGGTGCTTCTAGTTCAACTAGAAACAGTAGCTTGTCTCTCTTTGAATAGTAATAGCTGGCGTGTAAGTTTCACTAGGCGAGTGAAGTGTCAATCAGACAATTACACACTCAGGCCTCACACTCATAGAGAAAAAATACATAGCAGTAGAATTAGGGCGCTGCCGAAATCTATATGCATGAAAGCTCCGGATTGTTCATAGGAATGTTCAATGGCGGCCAGTCTCTCTGCTTACTCGATGAAAGATGTAGGGCAATTGGCATATTTTCGCCTCCAACAAGTCAACAGACAACACACGTCTGTCTGTTCCTTCCTTCTGATACCACGTAGCAAACTTACGAAACGAAACTTTCATTAGAACAATGGAACTTCTATACTATAGAATCTATAAATACGAACACAAAAAAGTAAAAGCCTTGTATATTGTGTAATGTCTTCAATACAATAAATGTCTGTTTTTATCTATTCTCATTTTTTACCCATAATATCTATTAACTCAACTTTATACATAATTGTAATTATAAGGAATGACAGGCGATTAACTATAAATCAAATAGTCAACGCTATTAGTTTTGAGAAAGTTGAGAATGTTCTGCAGAATCAACTAGACATGATGAAGATTTCTGCTTCGTGGGTGGCACGTCTTCTGACATCTGATTAAAAGCGCACCAGGATGATCACATCTAGGAAAAATCTGACATTGTTTGAGCAAACTCATATAATTAAGCAGGAACCGGCAACTTTAGTTGGGTAAAGATATCGGAAAACTTAATCCTATTCCAGGTCAAGTATTGAAGCTCCCACGAGGCGATGGAAGTTGATCAGTCAGAGGCTCAATATACAGACAGTAAATAGACATTGGGGATCAGGGTAGGAAGCAGACTAGAAGTTATCGAACTGTAGTGTGAAAAAAACTGACCTCATAGACATCCGTGCGTAAAAGAATCTCGTTTGGGAGCCATATTGTTTTTATGTAGCCAAAGTGCCGCAAATTCACAGCTACCACAAGATTTGAGGAGGTTTAAATATGGCTGCTAAGTAGAACTCGGGAGTGTTTCTTGTATTTTAGACTACTGACCGAGGTTCTATTTGGGAAGAACTCTTGTTACGTTTTCATATTTGAGATTGCTAATCTACACTTTATTTAGGAAGAACTTTTGTGCGTTTGAAATAACTAATCAACACTATTTTTGTGAAGAACTATTTTGTGTTCTCAATTTCAAGATTACTCAACTACACGAACTAGTCACGTGACACTGCAAAGAAATAGTCGAGAAGATTGAGTACTTTCGATGCGTGCACCGATCACTTGTTAGAATGAGCATTGACACAAAGAGAGTAAGATCGAATCGTGTTGAAGTCATGAGTGAAGAAGACTATAAGATAAAATATAATACAGAAATTGATGTATTTGTTAAAATATAAGAGTAGCTAAAGGTGTGTGTGTTTTTTTTTTAATTTCTTAGCCATGCGTTCCAAAAAGGCAAGTGATAAGGAGGCGAAAGAAGTGCTAGTTGGGGATATTTAAAGAGAATTTTTATGTTTGAAAATGGAGAGATGTGTAAGAACTTTTGGTAACAAAGCCCACAGATGCAGTCACCATGGAATTAGCCAGCCAATGAGCGCTACTCCATTGATTGGACAGATAACATCACAAAGTAGTCGCTTATATTATTTGCTTGACAAATCAACTAACATGAATTTTATTATTAACACAGTTAGCCTTCGTCCTGTCACGTATAAGCTGCAGGTAACAAATGGATCGGTTATAAGGATGTATGGTAAAAAAAACCTTACTTAGGCTGGATCTTGGTTTGAGATTTCAAATAGGTATTTATAGAAGCAGACATTAAAATACCCATTATCGGAGCTGACTTTCTCACTCACTACAAATTATCTGTGAATTTGGCAAAAAAGGCCTTGTCAGATGACGAAATGAAAGTCGAAAGTTTCAGGCATTCACACTGCATACCACACCACGGGAATTGCTGTTGCACTTTCCCCAGAAAGCGAATTCAGCCACATTCTTAGACAACACCCGCACACAATCCGTCCTTTATTACAACCTCCAGTTATTAAGCACACGACTACTCATCACATTCAGACAAAGAAGCCGCCTACATAGAATGCGGCCGGACATTTATAAATTTACCAAACTAGAGTTTCAGGACCTAACAGAATCGGGAATAGTCCGTCTTTTTAAAAGCCCTTGTGCATCTCTGATTCATTTGGTTCCAAAAGGAGATTTTAACTGGAGATTATGTGATTTCAGCTGAGTTTATTGTCAAACTCCTGATCGTTATTCTTTACCATTTATTGGCAATTTCGCTACATCACTGAATGGAACAACAGTTTGATTTGCAGAGATTGATTTGGTGAAGGCTTACTATCATGTTGGGGCCTCATATGCATAGAAATTTAGGTTTGAATTTTTACATGGCACCAGGCCATTTCCGAAAGAACTTCCTAACTAAATTCCTGCATTCCAACAATTATTTTATACGGTTGAAATCATTTATGAAATTAGTAAATGGAAGATAGAATAAAATGGTTAAAGCATTATTTGTATTTATAAAAGTGTATTAACAAATAACAAGAATTACATACTTTGTATCTGATTAGAATAGAATATTTGTGCATAGGATTGTGTTACAGCAATTGAGGTAAGTTGTATAGTTATTTGTCACTGGAAGATTTATCAGTGTCATATGTAAGTTGTGTTAGGAATAATATTGTTAGAAGATTGATGAACATTTTTGAGTCCGTTGATAAGTTCATCTTTGTAAAGTTTAGAAGAATGATTAGTAAGAGAATGTGAGTTGGTCTTACATGTTGTGCATATTAAGATTCTTGTGCCAACTGGCAAAATATACGCGGCAAATCGTTTAAATAAGCATTCAAAACACCCTTACGATTTGGCGGTAAAATTGTGGATAACTTACCTTGTTTCTGATTGGTTAACTTAAACCAACCAGCGAACATCTTACATTTATTCGAATTTATACAGTTAGAACAAAATTGATTACATACGTATGCATGAATGCGAATATGAGTGTGTTTATGTGTCCGTATATATGTGTATGTGACACGATCAAATTCCAGTTGCAGGAAATTATATATGCAAGACAGCAGTCACTACACAGTTCGGCTTATTCGAATTTACCAAAATGCCTTGCAGATTTCGAAATGCGCCGCAAACATTCCAAAGATTTATTGCCGAGTTTGTTAAAAGTCGACATTTTGTTTTTTCGCCTATATTGATGATTTGCTGAAAGCTATTAAGGATAAATCAGTGTATTCTGCACGATTGCAACAAATGTTTGAAAGACTGACAGAATACGGATTAAGAATTAATCCAAAAAATGCCTGATTGGAGTTCGACAGTTAAGCTTTTTAGGATATACTATCTTGCAAGAAGGAGCCATAACTTTTCAAGAGAAAGTTATCGCTATTTCTGATTTACTAACGCCTACATCGGCGCAACAGCTCAGGCGTTTCGTCGGACTTATCAATTTTTACAGAAATCATATTCCTAATTGTTCAGACATTTTATCACCATTCACTTGCTTATTAGAAGAAAAGAATGAAAAGATCAAATTAAATGACGAACAAACTCAAGCAGTTGAAAAACAGTTATTTGTGCAATGATAACGTCAAATTGACATTAACAACTAATGAAGTAACATCTAGGGCCGTTTTACATCAAATAAGTGATGTCTTTCAGCTTATCTCGTTTTCTTTCTTTTAAAACGACTCCAACTTAAAAGAATTACAGCATTTTCTCCTAAGGACTTTTAGCTACATTTTTTTCTGTGAGAAAGTATCAGCATTTATTAGAAGACAGAGTCTTTGTGAGTTCACTGATCACATTTTTTAAACTAATGATATGAATTGAATTCTACTTCAAGCAATACTCACCGAGAGAATTGTGTCAACTTCATTTTATTTCTCAATTCACATCAACAATTAGGGACATAATAACACTGCTGTAGATATATTGTCCAGAACATCACCTCACCATTTAGATAAAGCTTTTTTCGATTTTGATACGATTGCCAAGGAGCAAGAATCAAACGAAACCATGAGATTAGCAATGCAAGGGACATCACTCCAGATGACTAAGATACCATCACCTTTTAGCAACAAAGTGATTTTTTGTGTGCAGTCTGGGAAGATAGGTGAGCCAAATGTAAGGGGTGGTGTGGTTGCAGAAATTGTCTGATAGCCATGACTGGGTTCTCCTGCTAGTGTGGTATGGAGCAGTCCTGTTGACAGACATAGGGTCTTGAAACAGCCACCCTGTTGACCCAGGGGAGCACTACCTTCTCAAGCTATAGGCCACCGTATTGAGTCTGATGTCCTGTGGGAAGATGAATGGAGGCATATCGCCATCAATAGTGATCACCCCTAATACCTTCATAATCACTCTTAGACGAATCCTCTGCACTGTCCTCAGATTTACATTCAAACACACTGAAAGGTTCGTATTGATGAAGCTTACAGCATGAATGCTAAACTTGACTCATTTTCGATCCCTAAGTTTTAAATTGAATTCTAAAAAATCAAACAGTTTTCTTGAAGCTTTAATTTTAGCTTTAATTGAAAGCTGAATGATTAAATTTACTATTTACAGTAAGCAAAATACTCTGGTGTATTTCAACTGGAAATTATATTGATTGGAATCTCAACTATTTTCGAGTTTTCAAAATTCATCATTTTTTCGTCAGCTGGACAAGTCTGTAAACAAAAGTTAATTCTCGGTTTTTAAAATTTTGCAAAAATAAAGTATAACATTATTTTTTGGAAAATTAACAAATTTAAAGTCAAATTAACCTGATTTACACAAGTATAATTTTTTTATAGCATGAAATTTAGAATAAAAGTATTTCTTAATCACGGAGGTGTGACATGATTAATGCGTGAAGTCATTGATCACAGCCAGATGTAGTGATAAGCTAAGTATAGTTGACCAGAATTGACATAATTGTCCAATTTTTTTCTTGTGGTGGGGAAGAAGCCGTGAAACACGTGACCTTTTGATGTAACAGAAAATAACATACTTTAAAAAATTCCTCGACACAAACAAAAAAATAAAAATAATTTTAAAAATCTCTTGGATCGAAGATTATTATTAAACTTTTCAAGTTTTGATTAGGAACTATAGTCTTCACTATCGGTAACAAGACTTTGAAGAATTAAAAAATATTTTTTAAACTTTATAAGTTATTATAATTAATAAAAAGAAAACAATTCTTCTAAAAAGTCATTATTCATCGAAAGAATTTTTTCGTTAGACTACAATATCCTTTATATATATATATATATATATATATATATATATATATATATATATATTTATGTATATATATATATATATACTACCGGCCATAGTTATTAGGCTACCCCCCCAAAAAAAAATGATGTATTTCATAATATTTTTAGTATTTATTGTCAAGTGAATAATTGTAAATGAAAATAGAATGGTTCTTTTGTGAATACTGCACAATAACATTATTAACATCAAATGAATGTATAAATATTTAATAATTACCTATATTGCAGTCTCATCAATGAAAGAATGAAGAACATTTAGGATAATTCGGACGAGTTCATATTTGATTCCATGCCTTGTAAAACTTGGCAAAGTAATTATAACAAAAAAAAAAAAAACATTCTATTTTCATTTAGAATTATCCACTTGACAATAAATACTAAAAATAGTATAAAATACATCATTTCTTTTAAAAAAAACTGGGGTGACCTAATAATTAAGGCCGGTAGTGTATATATATATATATATATATATATATATATATATATATATGAATATATATGAATAAATAAATAAATAAAACAAAACAAATAAATGATTATTATTCCCCAAGAAGCCATGCATTTAACTAATAAAACAAATTTTTGTTACAAAACTTAATTTCTTGAAATTTCATAAATTTACGTGGTAACAGATGTTAAAAAAATATATATTTATCATGATTTTATCAAAATAATGATTACAAAAACAATTTCATTGATTTGTATATAAGTCCTGAAAGTTTCATTAAAATCCGACAATTATTTAACTTTTGCAAGAAATTCCAAATTAATGTGTTCTTTTTTTTTAACGAAAAAAAATATGAATTGTGTAATATTATATTATTCATTGCGCGGTATCCTTCACACAGAAACTTGCATTAAGTCCTTTAGCAAAAACTGTAGATTTCATTGGATAATAAATATTACTATGTTTCTATAGGACAATTTAAGAATCGCAGCTTAAGCGACAATTTAACAATCGCTTGATTTTCACTTATCAAATTTCGTGCACTTTTGATAGAAAAAAGGCTTTATCTTCTTTGATATTTACAAAAGCTCGTGTTTTGATTGGTGAATTCTGTCCAATAGAAATTTCGGCCCGGGACAAAAGTTTTCCTGCGCAGTAAAATTGAGCCACCTTGATACGTATATAAACTCTGTATTTCGTCTCTTCAACCTATTGAAATTTATATTTCTATATGTTTCTATTTCTTCTTCTTTTTCTGCTTCCCCTCCTTCTTCTTTCCCTCTCTATGTATTGTTCGACTTCTTTGACTGCTATGTCATGTGATCGGATTCTGCATTCTGAGTAGTCCGGAGAACCTTTTCCCGCGTTTTTGAAAGAAATTTGAAGTAAAGAAGCCAGTTGGTGAAAAGACTCGACAAAGAACAGACGTGAGGAAGAAGCCGGCGTCTAAGTTACCTGATGCCATGTTCTGGTCTCTGAAGAAATGCAGAGGTCTTGTGTCCTGACTGGACATTAAAGTAGTCACAAGAACTCAAGACTCAAGAAGAAATGCTGCCTAAAGATTTAGTCATGTAGATTCTCGTCCGTCGATATTAGACGTAAATCAAGGAACGAAATTTCGTCTATGATTAAGTCGTGTTCTTATTCAGGTCTCTAAGTGAATGCTGAGACTGAATGATTATCCCAGCACCATCGTAACTGGACTTGACAGTTGAAAAAAAAGGATTATTCTAAGGTCAGGATGAAAGGAAGAAATTAATATTGGCGGATTGAGGGAGGAATGAATCGTTTTGTAAATTAAGATTCAACAAACTGCAATATTGAAAAAAGTCAGACATTCTCCCCCAACCCCACCCCCAACCCCCAAAAAGAATAGACTTTGATGTTACGATAGAAGGGAGAGAACATTTTGCGACTATTCTTAAATTCGACTAATGATAAGAATGTGAATGTCGAATTAAAACTAAGATCTACCAAACTGTATGTGGACAATATCTTCTCTTCTGCTTTTCTATCTTTCTTTCTTGTCTATCCTTTCGTTTTGTTACCATCACAAGATTAATTCCTTGTGAGCTTAAAAGGACATTATTAAGCAGTAACAGTTGTAAACAATATCCGTTTCTTTCCTTCTTTTTTTAATATAGACACTGCTTTATTGTTTTTCTTTAATAGAATTGATTTCATATTATAAATATTTTTCTCTCTTGAATTGTGTAATAATGGTAACGTATACGTGAAAAGCCCTTCGTTGGAAGTGACGAACAAAATTTTCACAAACCAGTGACTTTTCCATTGCCACAAGAATCCACGCCAGGCTAAGCTTCACCAATTCGAAGGCGCCAACTCACGCATAATTTGAAACTGCCAAGCTGAAATAACTAACTCTTTGAACACATACACTACATTTTTTTAACACAACTGTCCACACAAAGAATATTTTTCTTACGAACTTCTAATCATCTAAGACATTCACTCAACAAAATAATTCAATTACACTTGGAACACTTAACAAGAAATAATCTTTTTAAAACAATTTCTTTTCAGCTGAAATATTGCAGTCTATGCGAGACAACCCCATTTTTTTACCTGTACTCACACATCTGAACTTTCTAACTCAGCATTTTAACCTTTTCTTACATTGCTTAATCTCTTCTCATAACTGGTTTATTCTTAATCATCAACATTGTATATTTTTGTTAATACAGTTTATATTGTTATTTTAACAATGTTATTTTCATTCGTCAATTCTTCTTCGTCTTCTTCTTCTTCCCTATCCCTGGTGGCTCTTAGCACTTTTTCTCCTGTTACACAACGCAACCTCCCGTTCTTTTATCCACCTGCTCAAGTCTTTCAAATATGTTATCCGTTGCTTTTCCCTGTCTCTTTTCTCCTCTATCTGGCCTGTTAGTATCAGGTTCTCCAAGCCCTCCTTCCTCATTGCGTGTCCCAGGAACTTTAGTTGTCTCTTCCTGATGCTTAATATTAATTTCCTTTTCGTTTCCATCATTTCCAAAACCTCATCATGCTCGATCCATGATATTCGCAGCATCCTTCTGTAGAACCACATTTCAATTGCTTCAAGTTTTTCCTTCATATTTGTTAAGATTGTCCAGCATTCACTGCCATATTGAAGAACTGACATCACATAGCAATCCAGTACTCTCTTCTTTGTTTCTAGTGAAATATTCCTGTGTCTTCATACTCTACTTAGCTTCTGGAATGTGTCCTTCGCCATGCCAGTTCCCCTTCGGATATCTGTGTCGCACTTTCTGTCTTCTGTTTGAAGACTTCCCATATTTTTTGTACCGGCTTGGTTTTAGTATCCCTCACTGATATTTAGCATTTTGGGCTGCTCTTTTTGCTGATGACCATGCATTCAGTTTTCTTGCAGTTTATTTGTAGTCCTTTCTTGTCATTCTCTTCAGCTACCTTTTGTAGGATGTCTTGTAGTTTCTTTCCACGTCTGCTATCAGCAATGTATCATCTGCGTACCTTATGTTGTTCAAATTGTGGCCTCTGATTACATATCTTGGCAATAACATCCAGTGTCCTCAGAATAGTCTCTCTGTACAAGTTGAATAGATCCGGTGAAAAGAGACACATCCTTGTCTTACACTCCTTTCTATCTTTGTATATCTACTGAATTCGTTACCTGTCCGTATGCAATTACTTCGTCAATTACGTTCTCAAAAAATAAGAATGTATGTTGAACGTATATGTTGTCCGTTTGATGAACCCAACGTCCCTCTACTCTACATCATACTAAAAACTCTGCTGACGAAAAAATTGGAACGTGTTAGAAAAATTCAAAATGTCAAAAATAATGAAAAATTACTTAAATCTTTCCTCTTAAATAATATAAGCATTTTGGCGGAAAAAAAACTTTGTTTTTATTAAGTTTTTAATCTTTTTTCTTCATGCTATGTTGTTTTTTCAGCAAATTGGTGGAGGTATCTACACAGGATGCCGTTTTCAAATTTCTGGTGGAGTGAATTACGTCATGGCGCTCTTTTTCTCACAGGCGGTGCCCAACTGGCCCAACTATACTGCGTAGACGACAAAATCCCAAACAAACAACGCGCGCAAAAAAAAAAAAATCAAAAATGGAGACAATTTACTCATTTCACTCAATATGATTAAGACAATATGAGTTGTCTCCCTTGGATTAATCTCGTTCCTGCACCAATGACAGATGCGCACGCGGGAAGCAAGCCGGTTTTGGTTGCATGACATTAGAATATAAAATCTCCTCGTAAATATTAAATGTCGGAGTCGTCTTCTTGATTCCGAATCAGTTTGGTTTGGTACCGAGACAAAACGCATAACATAACACTAACAGACTTTTCTATGGAAAATTAAATCCGCAAAAGCTTCTTTTTTTTTTTACACACTACTTTAAACTAAAACTTTGTTAATGTTAAAGCAAATAAATTTCAAATAAATTGCAGTTTACCACATTTATCATTTATTGAACATTTATTTTCTGTGTTAATTTTAACTCCGACTAATTACTAATAATAATCTACCGTTTGGAATTGGATTTAACAAATTAATTACGGCTGTGATTTTTAACTTAATTTTATTTTTTTTATCGTAATTTTAAATCGTTTTTCTGTTTTGAGGTGGATTGTGATTTGAACGCGTTCATTAATTAAAAAGCTCTCTTTTTTTTTTTCATACATTTCTACACACGGACCGACACTAACTCTGAGTCAACATTTCTATTTTTAATGGTAGTCTTATTTTTGTTTTGTTTTTTTCTGGCTGTCGACTAACAGAGAAGTTTATGGGAAAACATTGTGGCGGTGGTGTGATTACACACACATTTTTGATATTTAATTTTGAAGTCAATTTAGAAAACCACAAAAATTGTTATAATAACAAATAATAATGTATTTCGATAAATGTACAAAGATGAAAGGGTTAAATTAGTTGCAAGCAATGTTTGAGGAGATCAAATGTGAGTCAAGGTAAAAATATATCATGCACAAATTAACAGTTGTCTCGCAATATTGCAATGATTTTTTTGCTGAAATGAAAATTGATTATAATATTCAGTAAATATATTTTGTTTGAATGTTCAAGTTGTAATTTACAACAATTAGCATTGAATAGTTCTGGGAATATTTTGTTTTTGAATGATAAAAAGTTTGTTGAAGTGAGTGAATTGTGTCGTAGTAATTAAATTGTAGTAATTATGAAACACAAAGTTCAACGGTCAATATAATAGATAGTAAGAAGAAACGATAGTCAAAGTTAGATTTTACAAGTGATTCCCGTGTGTTGCTGGATGAAAACATAAGTGAGATTCGGAGTGACGTGGATTCTGTTGTTACTAAATGGATATTCACTGACTGAGGAACAGAAATCCGCTACTTTAACTGTGTGAATCAAAACGCCTTGGCGGGTAAATAACGTTTCATGCAGAAATAAGTTTTTTAAAGTAAATCAGCCAATCAGGTGATGAATTTTAGAGAAACTTAGAAAGCTGATTGGAGCCTAAACTTGCAAGAAACAAACGCGATTGACAAATTGCCGCCAAGCTGCAATTGGTAAATTTTCCTATGATAATTAACTAGTAATTTTTATCCAATGACATTGCGAGTTTCCATAAAAATAGAGAGAATGGATTAATACAAGTTTCAGTGAGGGATACCACACAACATTATTATTATTATTATTATTATTATTATTATTATTATTATTATTATTATTATTATTATTATGTCATTTTTCATCTTATTTCGATTTCTGCTTCGGTCTCACCACCAACCAAGTCTGCGGGGAGACCTAAGGCAGGTCGTGGCGTGTTGTTATGACTCCATTTCATGTTTTTCTATCTTCCCTATCATCCCTAGCATTACATAGATAAAGTTTTCCTTAGTGTGTGGGCTGTACTTAATAAGACAATTTTTTGTATATCTCTTAAGCTGGGGTTTCCAGGGATTCTTTCAATGTGTTGTTTTGTTCCATTTTTTATCATTCCAAGTGCACCTACTATCACTGGCACAACTCTTGTTTTCAATTTCCACATTTTTTCTATTTCAATTTCCAGGACTTTATATTTTGACAGTTTTTCAAATTCCTTGATTGCTACGTTACAATCCGCTGGACAAGCCATATCAATTAATAGACAAGTTTTCTCCTTCTGGTTTTTAACAATAATGTCTGGCCTGTTTGCTTCAATTTTTCTGTCTGTGTAGTTGGTGTAATCCCATAGAATGGTTACATCTTCTATTTCTGTAACCGGTGCTGGGTGATGTTCACACCAGTGTTTGTTTACAGATTTTCCATAATGTTTGCACATTGCCCAATGTAAATATTGCCTAACTCTATCGTGGTGATTTTTATATTCATTTAGAGCAAGCACAGAACAGCCTGAGATTAGGTGGTCTATTGTTTCTTGGTGTTTATCGCAAAACCTGCATTTTGGATCCATATTATTATGCATAATATTTGCCTGAAAGTTTCTAGTGAAAAGACTTTGGTCTTGTGCTGCAAGAATAAAGCCTTCAGTTTCAGACTTTAATCCAGATGCACTTAACCATCGATGAGTATTAACTTTGTCAACATTGGATTTATTGGCACGTTCTGGATATTGGCCACGCAGAGGTTTGTCTTGCCAGCGCTGTTTCATCTGTTCAAGAGCTTTATCTTTGGCTTTCATTTTCATATTTTTTGCCGCAATAGTTGGTTCTTGGCTTCTGTTTTGCTTTTCTACAGAATCTACTAACTGTAAATCTTGTTTGTATTTACTGCCTTCTTTTATTATTGAATATTTTTTCTTTCTTTCTTCATGTTGCCTTACTAATTGTATCATCCAATCCTTTGTTGTTTCTATGTATGTTAGTAAGCCAATAGTTGTTGTCTTGTATGACAATTCCAGCTGAATAAGACCTCTTCCACCTTCTTTACGGGGTATGTATAGACGGTCTACATCAGCCTTTGGATGATGCATCTTATGCTTAGAAAGAAGCTTTCTTGTTTTAGCATCCATTCGCCTGATGTCGTTTAGAGTCCAGTTTAAGATGTTAAAGCTATATTGGACAATTGGGATTGCAAGGCTATTAATGGCCATAACTCTGTTCTGAGAATTCAATTCAGTTTTTAATATCATTCGTAGTCTTCTATAGTACTCTTTACGCACTATTTCCTTCATTTTTTTATGGTGAATGTTTTCACTCTCATTTACAACTAGGTATTTATAAGCTTCTTCTGGTTTCAATTCTTTTATTGTTACAGCAGGGTCTAAGCTAATTGAGGATGTTTCTTGTATTGATCCACGTGCTTTAGCACATTTATTCAAATTGAATTTCATTCCAATGTCTTCGCTGAAGCATTTTACAGTTTGCAGAAGACCTTCCAGCTCATTATCATTCTTAGCATAACTTTAAGTCATCCATGTAAAATAGGTGGCTTATTTTCTTTTGGCCTATTTTATAACCATATTCTGTCTTATTAAGTTGACTGGTTAGTGCTATTAATGATATGCAGAATAGTAAGGGAGATAAAGAATCACCTTGAAATATACCTCTTTTGATGTTTATTTCATCAGACTTATAGGTTCCATTTATATGATTGAGGTAAAGGGTTGTTTTCCATATAGACATGCACTGCTTGATGAAAATGATGATGACGGGTGATATCTTGTATATATTTAAAGTCTTTAAAATCCAGGGATGTGGCACACTATCGAATGCCTTTCGATAATCTATCCAGGCAGTACTAAGATTTTTCTTTGTACTGTAGCAGTTTTCCAGGATCATTTTGTTAATTAGCAAGTGGTCTTTACATCCATAACAGCCACGTTTGCACCCTTTTTGTTCAAGCGGTATCATGTCATTTCTTTCTAAGAATAAATATGTCTGTTTTGTTAAAATAGATGTTAATAGTTTATATGTTGTCGGAAGACATGTAATTGGTCTGTAGTTTTTTGGGTTGTTTGTGTCACCATTCTTGGGTAGAAGAAATGTAATTCCTTTGGTCATCCATGCAGGAATTTTAGTGGGATCGTCAACCATTTCTTGAAGTTCTTTGGCTAGTTTTTTATGTGCTGTATTTAAATAATATAGCCAAAAGTTAGGAATTTTATCTATACCTGGGAATTTCCAATTGTGTGCTTTTTTTTAGTGCAAATTTAACATCCTCTTCTGTAATTCCAGCCCATATCTGTTCTGGTTTATTTTTCATTCGTTCTATCTCTTGTGCAATCCAATCTACTTCCTTGCTATGTTCTTTAGGGCAAGCCCATATCTTTTCCCAGAACTGTGTGACTTCTTCCATTCTGGGGGGGACTGTCACTTCAATTCTTTTTTTTATCTATTTCCCTGTAAAATCTCTTTGTATCGGTTTGAAAAATCTTGTTTTGTCTGTAAAATCTTGCTCTTTTCTCATAGCGCCTTATTCTTTGAGCCTTCAGTTGTATTTTTTGCTTTACTTTTTCTTTAGTTGATAAGACTTCATTTTCATTTCTAATGTTGTATTTTCTTTCGGCTCTTCTGCTTTTCCTAGTTCTTATATTCATTCCTTTACTCAGTTCATCCAGTACTGATAGTTCACTTCTAAGTTGTTCGATTTCTTTTTCTATTTTTCTTTTCCAAGGTGGATCTTCATGTCTGCGAAACTGCCTTGTTTTTATTTTGATGTTCATTTTTTTTTGTTGCTGCTATTGCTGATGCATATATTGCTTCATTGAGATTTGTATGAGTGCCTTCTTCATCCAAGATTAATTTGAGTGCTTTATTATTATTATTATTATTATTAAACAAAAATCTTAGTTACCCCGAAAATACTTTTTTAAAAGAACTATTTAATCTAAGAAGCACACATCAAGTATGTCCAAGAAGTTACAAGAATATAAAGATGTAGAGGGACGTTGGATCAGCATTAAACATGGAGAAATATACGTTTAGCGTACATTCTTTTTTATTCATTCTTTTCCAGTTTCTAGTGGAGAGTAGTTGTATATTATTGCAGATTAACGGAATTTGGCCTCATTGTAGATTTGCCCACTATAAGTCATAAAATGATTATAAATCAAGAAAAGCAAACTGAGTTGAGAAATAACATTTTATATATACACATATCAATTAAGGTTTTTACAATTAAAGTAATACTTGAAGTATAGGTCCAACGGACGTTAAAATGTTCATGGCAATAAAATGCTGAAAAGAGAATTAATGCTTAGGAATGTGGGAGCGTTGTAAGTAAGGACTGTCTTTGATGTATCCGCTCCTTAGGTCAGTAAGTAGTTTTGAGACAGCGAAAGATACGATAAGAGGGAAGGGAGGCTAGCATAGTAAGCCGCTTGACGTAGGTCAAGGGGGATACTGATTACACTCCTCTCTCTCGAGTCAGTCTGCCTGTCTGTCTGGCGATGCTTTCCGTATCGGCTTTTTATATCTTCTTTTTGGATCGCAGCAGATCATTTGGGAATTCATATCCGCATTTGATTCTGGGCTTCCCATTGACCGATAAATAAAATTCACGTAGGCTCGCGAACTGGAAATTTAATATTTAATTAATTTTCAGTTTTCAGACGGAACATCTGCGCGAAGCCGGATGGGCACCGTCGAGTTTTGGTCATTTGCTTTCTGGTCGTGAGAGTGCGAACACCCGGTTTCTCACTTTTGCTCGGTCGGTATCACAACAATATTATATTTTGAGGAAGTAATTGACGAAGAAAAAAGTATTGTTATAATAACAATATGAATTGTGTTAACAAAAATATACAATGAGGATGATTAAGAATACACCAGTTATAAGAAGAGATTAAGCAATGTAAAAAAAAAAAAAAGATTAAAATGTTGCATTAGAAAGTTCAGATGTTTGAGTCCAGAGTACAAAAATGGAGTTGTCTCTCTTTAACTGTATTTCATATCAGTCAGTTAAGTGCCATACGTAAAACACGCTTAGGCGATCATGTCTCGAAAGAAACATGACTGACTGGGCAGAAGATTATCCCGCAGTAGGTTGCCATTGCTTTCTGCGGTAGACTGGTTGCCAGCCAAGCCTATAGAACCCAATCTGTCCTGTTATTTAACCAATAACTGGAAGGAAGAGACGGACTAATACCTTTCCCAATGGTATTTGCGCGTAAGTGAATGCAATGAATTCAACTGGAATTCGAACTCGACTCCTCAATTTCTCGTTCCGAGCCGATATCCACTGCACCACAACGCACATCTATAAGTTTGAAGAAAAGTGAAATGCTTGTTTGAAATATTTTCTTATTGAATGTTCCAGGTGAAATTGAATGGAATTGATAATTGAATGTTCTGGATGTTATAAAGTTTGTTGAAAAGAAATCTATGTGAGGACAGTTGTATTAAGAAATTTAGTGTGTGTGTTGAAAGAGAGAGTTATTTCAGCTTAGCAGTTTCAAAGTATGTGTGAGTTGGCGCATTTAAATGGGTTATATCATTTAAGGTTTTTACAAATAAAAGTAATGCCTTTTGGTTGGTACAAGGTCGTTAAAATATTCATAGTAATAATTGTTGGAAAGAGTGTGTGTGTGTGTGTGTGTGTGTGTGTGTGTGTGTGTGTGTGTGTGTGTGTGTGTTAGGAGTGTCTTTTAAGTCTTCGCTCAGTCTTTAGGGTACCGGCTGGTTATTAAGTAGATTGGTGAAGAATGAAGAAGAAACTGAGAGAGAGGCAATAATAATTTGATCGCTTGACGTTTGTGGAGGGACGTGTTAATTATGCTTGTATTTTCTCTACTGCGACTGTCTTCTTGTTTCGTCCTTTAATTTCGTCTTTTGGGGCTCCAAACAGGTCCTTTGAGAATTCACACCCGGATATAATTCTGGGTTTCCCAATGGACAACAAACCAACTTCGCGTCGGCTCGCGAAAAGGTCTGTAAAAAAGGAATTTCAGTGGATGCAGAACAATTTTCTTACAGGTGAAGAGAAAACCAAAGGTAACATAAAGAATTAATTTATTAAACGGAAGAATGAGCAACCCTCCGACTCAGAAATCATTTTTTATCATTTGGTGTTTGTTTCCGTCTTCGCTCTCTCTATTTACTTTAGAACTTGATAAAGGTATGAATTAAGTTTTCCCTGCAGACTGTATCAGCGTTAGTCTTCTTGTCTCTAGTCATGTCACTGGCACGCCACAACGGTAGATAGAAAAAGAGGCTTGTTCAACATTAGAGATAAAGCGCTTATAGATAAGGTAAATGTGAACATGCAAATAATTAATCGGGGCTGTAAGTTTCACACCTCAATTTCTACGCCCACATCGTGTGCATTATATATATATATATATATATATATTAAAAAAGGATTAATTCAAAGATGTTGAATGGCCATTTCGATATGACGATCCCCACGGGGAGCGACACATCACCTCAGCAACAGAAAAAAACCTTTCAGAAACTGGAGAAAAATTAGTCTACTTTTCCTTTTTAAATAGATTGCAAAGAAATTAAAAAATAAATAATAATAAAATAAAATAAAATAAAATAAAATAAAATAAAATAAAATAAAAATAAAAAATAAAAAAAAATAAAAAAAAAAAAATAAAAATAAAGGGAAAGAAAAAGAAAAGGAAAAAGAAAAAGAAAAGGATAGAATAAAATCAAATAAATAAGAAAAGAAAAAAAATTGACATCGTCTGGGTTTGCAAAAAAAAGGGGAGAATGTAACTAAAAATTAACAGACCCCGTGTTGAATCATTTAAAGCAACACGGAAAAAAGTTGGTAAGAGAGATAAAAGAAGGAAGGGAGGGAAAAAGAAAGAAACTAAAGAAAAAAATTTTTTTTAAATATTACAGACGCTGGACAAATTCAAAAATCTAATTTCCCCAAAACGTTGAAGTATTAAAAAAGACGATGTCAATTTTTTTTCTTTTCTTATTTATTTGATTTTATTCTATCCTTTTCTTTTTCTTTTTCCTTTTCTTTTTCTTTCCCTTTATTTTTATTATTTTTTTTTTTATTTTATTTTATTTTATTTTATTTTATTTTATTTTATTTTATTTTATTTTATTATTATTTATTTTTTAATTTCTTTGCAATCTATTTAAAAAGGAAAAGTAGACTAATTTTTCTCCAGTTTCTGAAAGGTTTTTTTCTGTTGCTGAGGTGATGTGTCGCTCCCCGTGGGGATCGTCATATCGAAATGGCCATTCAACATCTTTGAATTAATCCTTTTTTAATATATATATTTGCTCTGTAATATTTTATTACATGGAGCTCTCTTCCTGTATCATTTTTTAATATTAAAATAAATTTTTAATATTAATTAGGATCGGTTTTTTGGAATTTACCTTCCTGCTTTTTTCCTTTGGATTGAAGTATCTGAATTAAAATATATATATATATATATATGTGTGTGTGTGTGTGTGTGTGTGTGTGTGTGTGTGTGTGTGTGTGTGAGAGAGAGAGAGAGAGAGAGAGGGGGAGTAAGAAGAGAAAGCAAATATAGATCCGAAAACGGGATGGATGGTTTTTCAAATATATGATATATTAAAGTAAAAACTGAGAAATTCTTGGAAACGATAGTTGATGAGTGGTTCTGTTTTTTTTTTCTTTTTTTTTTTGTTTAAAATATAATTAAAAATAATGTTTACTGACCGACTGTAGTCTGTGAGTTATAAGATCATAGTAGTTTTCTATTTCCATCCCCGGCCCTTAAAAGGCGTAGAAAATATTTAAACAAATGAAATACGAAACACCAGCAATATAAGATATTAGTATTTATGTTTAAATATGTTATTTTTTGTTTATTTTAACCTTAAATAAACAACAGTTTATATTTTTTATTCTTTATGCTCTAATGAAACTTAGTAAAATGAATGATTGTGTTTTTTAAAACAAAAAAATATTATTAGTATAACATAATTAGATTGATTTACATTCGTTGACCAATAGAGTTTCCAGGTTTGTCCATGTCAACTGAAGTTTCCCCATCAAGCGACCCCTACAAACTCCGAGTTCTTTCCCTTTACTGCATTGTACGTTAGGTAGAGCGTCTCCCTTTCGGACAGTTCATATATGAGCTGGACCTTACTTATCCACGCCAGCCAGTCCTTGAATTCCATTACCCCCACCCCGACACAAAGAGCGAAACTATAGGTCCAGAAAACAGGTCACTCAGGCCAGTTGTAACCAGGTATCCCATCATCCTGCTCTTTTCTTCCGCTCCTTTGGATATATCTGACCCGTGGTCACTCATTTCTACTTAATTAAAAATTGTAATCGGTGACAGTAAAAACAATTCTACCGAAAAAATGTGTCCTACCCGTTTCTTGTTGTGCGGTCACCGGCGACCTCTAGATTGTTTTTTTTTTTTTTTACGGAGATCACTGGCAAAAAATGACCAAAAGCCTGTAAGTTCTATGTCACACTGTTGATTCCTTTGGACTGGTCGTGGTTATCCCCGGGTCGATCGTTGATCACAGTATCAACTATGACGTTTACACCCGGGTCTATCCTGGTCACGGCGACCAGCTATGACTTCTACCCAGCGTCCGGTCTGTACTCAGGCTCGATCCCCTCGGCTGAAACTAGAGTTAATTGCTTCGGCTCAAGCATTGCCTCTCCCTACGTTGTGTTGATTGATTGCAAGATTGGTTTAGTCCGAATGGTCGACTGGAATCGATGGCTTGGTTTGATCCAGTCAAAGTAAAGTTACACAAGAAAAATTAACTTGGATTAAAGAAAAGTATTTATATACACTTCCTGGATACAAGGTTGTTAGTGCAGTTATTGATGGCTCAAACAGGTCTATATTCTCCATGCAATAACTATCGACCCTTCCAGATTATCGTAACACAGTGCTTGTTGTCTTTGGTTTTAACGAGACAGCTTTTAAGTTGGAGGTTGTTCTTCGGAGCGGCAAATCACATCAGATCAGGTAGAGCGGTGGTTTCGTCTCTCTTCTCCGGTCTGCCTCTTTCCGTCTTGACTGCGTTATTTCACGTCTTCACCCTCTCTCTGGTCTCCTCGGTCTCTGGTCTGCAGTATGTGTCTCTTCACGTCTGCCATCTAATCTCACTCGTGTGTTATTTCTCCACCGGGTCTCTCCGGTTTACACACACTGTATTCTGGTCTGCACCCTCTGTGTGTCGTCTTCGCCGGGTCTCTCCGGTCTGCACGCAGTCTTCTGGTCTCTGACTTCACCATTTTACGTTGAATATTTCTAGCAGAAAATGCTCGCCTCGGCCCGGGCGCGATGATCTCCGGTCGGGCCCGTCGTAGAATCTGTCACTTTACTCTTCAAAATATCAGCTTATATAGAGTCTCGCATATAGCGGGGGTAAGGTATAACGTGCTCTGGGTATGTTAGCTTTCCCCCAAACAATCAATCACCCTCCTTTTTCTGGTCACCTAATCAAAACCCGTTTTCTTCCTGCTTCGTGCTTGTCACTATTGTCCGAGGGACGTGAAAGTTTTCTCCTACTTTCCTGAAATCCCACTGGGGCTTTTTCTTCATTGGCAATCTGATCAACCCCGTCTCCTTCCTGCTTTATGTGGGTGTCTCTCATCATAACCCACCGAGAGGCGTAGTCTAGCTCAAACGACCAAATTTTAATTATCGTCAAAAATCCTTCTTATCGTGCCCTTGTGTGTAGTCGTTTTGGCACCTGGGATATTTTTTATTTCAATCCTTTTGTCAACAATTAAGAAAAAATGAGACAATCCCTTGATTTGAGACGTTTTATCTTATTTCGACATACAAAAAAATTTAATTGTTATTTTTTTTTTCTATTTTCCTTCGGAAACCTGCTTGCTTACAAAATTTAGTTCTTTTTCGCTCGTTTTCAGCTGTCATAAAAATATTATCTATGTCGGCCGCTTGTTTTTAATTGTCGTAAAAAATATTTATCTATTCTTCTTAGGTTTTTTAGAATAGGCTGTCACTTATTTCAGCCTTGAACAAAACCAAAGTTTGTTTTCAAAACTTTAATTATCCTTTCCTTCCATATTCCTTTCGTCTGGTCATCAGTATATTTTTCAGTCTATCGAAAATTAGTGTTTTTTATGCCTTCGAGTTTTTTTTTGTTTTTGTTTTTTTTTTTCAATTTACTAGTGCCTTCCACAACGTCATCGATTCTGATGGTCGCCAGGAATGTTTTTCTATGGTGATCAAATGAAAGTAGGTTCGTTTTGGAAACATTAAAATTTACGAGCCATTTTCTACCCCATTCAGTCACAGATTGGAGGTTTTTTTGAAGGGCAGCAGCCATCTTATTGAGATGGGAGTAAATTGTGGTATCATCTGCATAGATGCCTACTTGGGAACTGATTACATCAGGAAGATTTTATTAATGAAGATCTGAAGCTTGCACAGAAAGTCAGCATGTCATAAAATGAAATAAAATATGGTTATTCCTTAACAACCTACATGGTGACAGACAAATTAATGTCTTTTTTAATAAGACTACTCATCTTTCGTCACACAAGAAAATTCAGTTGAACCTGGTTCACAAAAAAAAAGAGATAACAAGCATCAAAGTCACAGTTAAACCTAAAAGGATGTAACAAATTCAGAAGTAAATGTATTACTAGTTTACATTACACCATACCGTTATGTAGGGTTGATGCGCATCAAGTTAGAACCTGTAAGAACTGGTACTAACTGACTCCAAAAGAAAGGGAATCCTAAAATCCTAGCGGCAATGTGATCATCATCACCGACACCAGAGATACGGAAAATAGGTTTGATGGATTGCCTTTATTTCAAAATACTCGCCACTCTTTATAGTTGTTGCACAAATGGTTGCTAATAAAGGTAAATCTTACTGCAGATACACGAGTGGTCATTTCTGTTTTATCATCATATATAGTTGATAGAATCGTTTTCCAACTGACACCTGTCTCGATCTCATCGGCCAGTGACAAAAAGGTAACTTGTTACCGATGAGCGAACACGGAAATTGACAATAACATGCTTACGGAAATTGTCCCAGAGAGTGTTGGTGATTGCTGACGTCACAACCACCCCCCAGCTAGGATTCGATTTCCTGAACAATTAAAAAACGATATTGGAGGATAATCTCACCTCTCAAAAGCGAGTAGATCTGTAGAGGATTTTTAAGTCCTTTACGATTTATATTACGATTCGTCAAGCATACGATTCAAGAAAAATAAAGACAACAACTCTAATTTGTAACCAATATAAATAAATATGTATATTCAATAAACGAATAAAACATGTAATAGTAGTATACATAGAGTAGGAGGAAAATTTGTCCCCCTTTTACTGTTGTTGACCAAAATCAATTAAATGAAAGTTTTTTCTTGCGCTGAAAAGGTTTGTTATAATTGTTAGAAAGATTTTCATGTAAGAATAAATAACATGAAGAATACAATTATTTTGAATGTAATTGTAAGTAACACAAATTTTGGTCAAGAGTTCAAAAGTTCAAAAGTTCTTGGTGAAAATGTTCAAACAGAAACAAAGTTCTGTGTCTGTGTGTGCGTTAGGTAAGGTATGATAGAGAGACTTACGTGAGTCCTTTAGCCAGCCTGTTGGTCTATGGCTTAACTTGCGAAAAGTAGCCGCTTATAAGGAAAGAGAGTGGCTCAACAAGCAAGCGCGGGAAAATCTGAGTTGGCATAAAAAACTATGTGATTGGCTAAAAATTAACCAATCACCACACACATATGAAAGAGCTGCTTCAGAGCCGAAAGATTAAAGGCGACTGCGATTGCTAAATTGTCCTATACAAGAACAGTAGTGATTTATTACCCAATCGCAGACGAGTAAATGACATGGACCGAATGTGGGTAAGAAAAACATAGCAATCGCTATAAGATCAGTTCTTTAAATTTGGTTTCAAAGTCAGATGGCAGTCATTAGTAGCACAATGACCATTGCACCTTTAATAATAGTATAAACGAAAATAGATCACTGTCTTATTCCAAATATCAAGTCCCTCACGTCAAAACTCGCAAACAAGCGATTTTTTCTAAAATAAACCTGACTGTTGTATATCATCAAATAAGTTTATACCTCGACGATATACCAGACACACATCCGGGTTGAGTATTACTAAATAATAATTAGTCTACTTTTCCTTTTTAAATAGATTGCAAAGAAATTAAAAAATAAAATAAAATAAAAATAAAAATAAATAAACTTTTTAAATTTTTTTTAATTTTTTTTTAATTTTT